>JAVYIG010001134.1:255000-380553 GCA_035222895.1 Strongylocentrotus droebachiensis | reverse complement strand
CTGTACCACAATAATACCGTGGTATACCATGGTACAGTACCATGGTATACCACGGTATATATTGTGTTCCAGTACCATGGTACAGTACCGTGGTATACTACCGTGGTACAGTACCATGGTATACCACGGTATATATTGTGTTCCAGTACCATGGTACAGTACCGTGGTATACTACCGTGGTACAGTACCATGGTATACCACGGTATTATTGTGGTCCAGTACCATGGTATAATTTACAAATCTACTACATAATTAAAGCACTTTCAACACAGTATTCCTCATAATTTTTGCCAGCCCTTGTTTATTTAATTTTGAAATAGCTAGTTAGTGGTCTGCAAAGTAGACGCAAAAATGACAGGAGCTGGCATGTCCACTTTCAACTCATTTATCCATTCAGCCGCTTCTCTCGCAAACACGATCTGTTAACAAAAGACATCACAATCATGTTGATCATTATTGTTGAATGATCATATGACGTATCAAACATCAAACAATGGAAACAATATGTTTACTTTAAAAAAACGTTTATTCAAACGAGCTAAAATCTAGCTTGCGTAAAATATATAAAACAATTTACAGTCGAAAACTGAAGTCTATTTCTATAGCGAAGACTGCCGCTTGTAACATCATTATACAGGACACTAAACATTTTCAGCACACAACAATATCTTAAAGTGGTTAGTCTATTTCTATAGCGGAAGACTGCCGCTCATATTCAAATTACATAGTACATTATAAAAAACTGTCCTTCCAGCGGAGGTGCGAGATTCGTTGACGATGTCGTACTCGAATTCAGTCGAAAGACGAAATCTGAAGAAACAATTGGTGACTAGGCCTTCTTGGCAGATCGTAGATGATGTCGGTGATCATAGTACAGTTCAAAAATGAATGATGAACGAAAGTCAAGAGTCGGCGATGTCGATCGGATGCGGAGTCCGTGTTCGGCGATGGTGAAACGCGGTATAGAGTTTGACGTCGAGGGTGATTGAAGACAGAACGATAGGTTAGGTCATCATTAATCGGAGTCAGGATCAGACCTGCAAACGACGAAACGCAAATCGAAGAAGGTAAAAAGGAGGTTCTTACCTTTAATCAAAGTTCGATGAGACTAGTGTTCAAAGACAGAAAAAACGTCGATAATGCCAATATCCAATTCATTATTAGAGTTCGCAACAATCTTCAAAGTTCAAACGCGAAAACGGAGGTCGACGTCAAAGACATGGTGATGGTGGCGTTGATGTATATTGGTGAAGATGATGATAAAGAACGAGGTCGATATGGAAACTACTCATTTGTCATGTTGCATCTATATCTGTAAGTTAAAAAAGACAATTTTGAATTAGAGTCTATAAAAAATAAAAAAATGAATATCAACAACTGTCAACATAAAATCACACAGTCACAGACGCAGACATGACATCGATTAGTCTAAGCGTAATTCGTTAATATGCTGGGTTTTTATGCAGTATGTTCTAAAAAGAATAAAACATTAAATCCTGCGAGCAATGATATTATAATCACAGCAGAGTTAATGTGTATGTAAATGGACAAATTTTGCTTCGAATGATATCTGCCCCATAAACCCATCAAGATCCTACATCAAATTACGTACATGGGATCATACATGTTCAGTCTTATCCTGTCGGAATGTGTTTTAAGTCTCAGTTAACACTGTCATAAATAACTATCTAGACATCGAGTAGATCTATGTACATATTGTAAATAAGGTAGATGATTCTTAAACTTACCCATACTGTTGTAGATTAGCAGGAAAACTCAGTATTCAGCATTATTTTGCAGAGAAAGCACCAAGATTCAGTCTAGGCAAAGCTACATTGTGAATTTATAATGCACACAGTAGCTATATAGTGTAGCTTGTGCGTGCACTATTCCCAATGCAAGCTTTGTACAGCGAGCCTTTGACACGTACACAGTACACATAGCTAGCTAGCCATTCAAAATATGCGGGGTTATATTGCACAACGGTTCCAAAGGATTGGCTGTGTGTAGTACGTGTGTGTATGTGTGTGTATGTGTGTATATGCATGTATATGGGGCCTGTAGGTATGACCTTCTTTATGATATTTCAAGCTGTTGCACAATTTCTAATGTACACACCATTGATAAATGGCCAAATGAAAATAAGTTTTCAACTCCTGCTTTCCCCTAATAATAATTGCAAACGTTTTAACTACATTAATGAATTTTGTTAAAATAATTAACTTAAGTCAGATTGCTAGATGTATTTTTTAATTGTCAGTTTTTCATTTCAACTAAAATCTTAGAAAGCTTAAGGACTATGAAATTAAATAATTGTACTGGATTCACGCGATATCATTTTTTTTTAAATGTTTTTTTCTTTCTACAATTCTTATATTTTTGTTTGAATATTTTTTTTATATTCATAACAATTTTGTTTTTAATGATACTTATGAGTTTGTTTGTTTTTTGTTTTATTTTACAATTCTTTTCAAATGATTTTGAACAATAATTATTATAATTGTTTTGATTTTTCTTCATGATTCTGAAATATTTTTATTTTTATTTTTCTTATTAATTCTTATGTTTTTTTTAATTTGGTTTCATGCGTCCGCTAATTTGTTGTTATTTTTGTTTTCAAAATTTAAAGTCCATTCTTTGAAACAGATTTTGTGGGTCGGTGGAATTGTGTGCACGAGGTAACTTTGAGTAGGTCTGTAACACACTCGGTTATACTTCGTGTGTTTAAACCATGCCCAAAGTTACCTTGAGCAAACGATTCGGTATATCAATAAGTTATAAGGAAACTGAAAAAGAGCAAAAACAAACTAGAAATGCAATCGTGTCACAACGATGTGCGTGCAATGACGCCGTGTTTCTACGTGTCGAACGAAAGAGCTTCTCTCGGACTATCCAGAGCAATTTGTACGAAGTCTTTAGCTTCTGTAATATTGGAGACAGGTAGGGCGAAAGAAAGGCCTCGATAGTGACCTTGATGGGATGGTAGTGACTATGCCTACGATGTTTGAAAGAAATTGGGATAGGGGAAAGAACCTAGAAAGGGCTCGCAAGCACTGCGTGCAAAAACAAATGGGATTAGTTGCACGTTCGTCATTGCAATCAAGATCGTTCTAGGGGTCAAAAGCGTGAACCCGATTTGCCCCCATAGACAAATGCGTGTAATGCATGGGCGGAAAACGTACAGGATCTGTATTATGACCGGAGGTAAATTGTTTTTTCTCTCTCTCTTTATGTCTCTTTATGGGCCGTATATGGTATCATTGGAAAGAGAATTTCATGGTCGTTATTGTAAATTACTCTTTTTTATTATATGATAATCCTATCGAAACATGTGATGTAAAATAGATTTAAAGGACAAAATGGCGTCTTAAATGGCCCCCTTGACCAATTTAAAAAATCCGGCCAAGAGGTGCCCTGCGTATTGCATCTCGGAATGTCATTGCAAATTTTCAAGGAAAAAAAAGGATGTTTAGGGGGCGAAAAGTAGTCTGAAAAAATGACGTCATGGCCGATAAGTGTTATAATCGGGCGGAATTCGTATAGTGACCCTTGTTCAAATGCGATTTACTCACAATTTTCTGTGTAAACATATACCATACTTGGTATCATTCGAAAGGGCACTTCATTGCGGTCAGTTTGACACCATTGTCATCTGCACGCAATGTACTGCACGCATTAAAGGCGCTATTACGTAATGCATAGCAAATTCATCATTTTTGGCGATAACTTTGCAACGAGGGCATTACAATTTATTAAACTTGGCAGACAGTTGTCACGTATATGGATACATATGAGTGCCAAGTTTCATTGGTGTAGGTATAAAGATCGCCATTTTAGAGCAAGTTTAAGTTATTTTGGAATTTTCTTGAAAATGGCGAATTTGGAGGGCATTTTTCTCAAAGTCAGTCAGTGTAAGGGTATATAATTTTGTATATGGCTGGAAAGGGCATATCTTCAAGTATCTAAATCCAAAAAAAGGTACGGATTTGCCAAGCCATAATGGAGATACGGCCATAGAAAGAAAGCCAATTCCCAGAACTTTAGAGGGCGCTATTTACGTTTTGCAAAGCCAATAAAGAGTGAAATTTGGCATGGCTATGTGCAATTATGAGATAAAGATACTGTAAGATTTAAATACAAAACGGAATTTATATGAGAAAGTTATGGCAGTTTTAGATTATTTAGGGGTCATTTTTTCAAGAATTTGAGAGATTGTTGACGCAGACGGTTTCAGATTTGAATTTTGAGTATGAAGATGGCATTTTGAAGGGCAGGTTATACGTCGCGGATTAAAGAACATCTCTTAGACTATCTAGAGGAATTTGTTAGAAGTTTGTAGGATCTAGGATAGTGGAGATAGGAAGGAAGAAAGAAAGGCCTTAAAATGGACCAGAAACTGACAAAATGGCGCCTGGACGGTCATGCATGAGTGATTTTGAAAATCGAAAAAGTAGGTGACCTTGATGAGATGCTAGAGACTATGCCTATGAAATTTGAAATGAAAAGGACATGAGGAAAGCACCTAACTAGGAATCACAAGCACCATGTGTAAAACGAATGCGATTTTCGGACGAGGAATATAAGGAGAATACTAGAAATGCAATCGTGTCACAACGATGTGCGTGCAATGACGCCATGTTTTTACGTGTCAAACGAAGGAGCTACTCTCGGACTATCCAGAGCAATATGTAAGAAGTATGTAGCTTCTGTGATAGTGGAGATAGTTAGGGCGAAAGAAAGGTCACCAAAACGGCCCGAAACGGAAAAAATGGTGCCTGGACGGTCACGCATGAGGGTTTCCGGAGAACGAAGAATTTAGTGACCTTGAAGGAATGCTAGAGACTACGCCTACAAATTTTGAAGGGAATTGGAGTAGAGGAAGGGATCTATAAAGGGCTCGCAAGCACTGCGTGCAAAACCAATAGGACTTGTACATGATGAACATGTTACGACGCGTGCTTTGGCACGAACGGCCGCCCATACTAACACAAAAAAATGACGTCATGGCCGAAACGTGTTATAATAGGGCGGAAACTCGGCGGAATTCGTATTGTGACCCTTGTTCAAATGCGATTTACTCACAATTTTCTGCGTGAACATATACCATACTTGGTATCATTCGAAAGGGCACTTCAGTGCGGTCAGTTTGACACCATTGTCATCTGCGCAAAACGTACTGCACGCATCAAACGAGCTATTACGTAAAGCATAGTAAGTTCATCATTTTTGGCGATAACTTTGCGAAGAGGGCATTAGATTTTACTAAACTTAGCAGACAGTTGTCACGTATATGGATACATGTGTCTGCCAAGTTTCATTGATGTAGGTATAAAGATCGCCATTTTAGAGCAAGTTGAAGTTATTTCTCAATTTTCTTGAAAATGGCGAATTTGGAGGGCAATTTTCTCAAATTTGGTCAGTGATAGGGTATATAATTTTGTATATGGCTGGAAAGGGCATATCTTCAAGTATCTAAATCCAAAAAAGGGTACGGGTTTGCCAAGCCATTATGGAGATACGGCCACAGAGAGAAAGCCAATTCCCAGAACTTTAGAGGGCGCTATTTATGTTGTGCAAAGCCATTGGAGCGTGAAATCTGGCATGGCTATGTGCAATTATGAGATAAAGATACTGTGAGATTTAAATACAAAACGGAATTTATATGAGAAAGTTATGGCAGTTTTAGATTATTTAGGGGTCCATTTTTCAAGAACTTGAGAGATTTTTGACGGAGTCGGTTTTAGATTTGAATTTGGAGTATGAAGATGGCATTTTGAAGGTCAAGTGATACGTCGCAGATGAAAGAACATCTATCAGACTATCTAGAGGAATTTGTTAGAAGTTTGTAGGATCTAGGATAGTGGAGATAGGAAGGAAGATATAAAGGCCTTAAAATGGACCAGAAACGGACAAATAGTGCCTGGACGGTCATGCATGAGTGATTTCGAGAATCGAAGAATGTAGTGACCTTGATGAGATGTTAGAGACTATGCCTATGAAATTTGAAAGGAAAAGGACATGAGGAAAGCACCTAACTAGGAATAACAAGCACTACGTGCAAAACGAATGGGATTCCGGACGACAAGAAGAAGGAAGAAGAAGTAAGAATATTAATGAGAAGAATGTGAACGAAAACAAGGCAATGACGAAGGTTCGTCATTGCAATGACAAACTAGTGCCAAACACAGAATCATGTTAACCATGGTAGTACCAAGGTTAGTACCATGGTAGTACCATGGAAGTCCGGTAGTACCATGGTAGGACCATGGTAGTTCCATGGTAGAATCATGCGTACCATGGTAGTACCATGGTTATTATGGTAATACCATGGTTATACCATGGAAGTACGGTAGTACCATGGTAATACCATGGAAGTACGGTAGTACCGTGGTAGTACCATGGTATTACCATGGCAGTATGGAAGTACCATGGTAGTACCATGGTATTACCATGGCAGTATGGTAGTACCATGGTAGTACCATGGTAAAATTATGCCTACCATGGTAGTACCATGGTTATTATGGTAATACCATGGTAATACCATAATAACCATGGTAGTACCATGGTTTACCATGGTTTTTTTTTGTAAGGGAGAGCCTGAACCATTTTACCATTGCATCGTCACACATTGATTTAATGTTTCCGTTGTTGTTATAAGATAAGAGCATAATAGCATAAGTTCCAGCATGTTAATTCACAAATGAAATAAGATTATTACTTGTTGTTTTTCTCATCGACTACTACATATACGTTTGATTTGGTTCCGTGACTATTTCTGTGGTAGGGAGCAATCAACGGTTGTCAATGGTAACATGTCAAGTTTTCGTACGGTGGAAAGCGGGGTGCCCCAGGGGAATTTTTTGGGGCCCCTTCTTTTTATCCTTACACTGAATGATTTGGTAAAATCCGTCGAAAAATGTTCTGTTTCCTTGTGCGCAGATGATACGTGTATTTTGCATCAAAAGAGACATCATAGTTAGAAAAAACTATAAACATATATTTAAATTTGATTTCTACATGGTTTTCAAATAATGAATTGCTGATCAATCTCGCTAAATGTCGATTCATACTACTAGGCTCTAAAGCAAAACTCCGGTAATTTGAAAATGTAAAAATAAAAATTCAAAGTTCAAAATTACAGAAATTTACATATTGTAAATATCTTGGCGGAATAATTGATAGTTGTCAAACATGGACTCCCCAAATTGATAATATTAGGAAAAAGGTTTTAAAAACATTCTACTCTTTAAAGCGCATCAGATTTTATGTACCGAGAAGTACTGCTCTCCTTTTGTGTAAATCGTTAATCCAACCAATATTTGACTATTGTTGTACAGTGTGGAGAAATGGCAATGAAAGCCAGCTAAATCGTCTCCAATTTTTACAGAATAGAGCGTTAAGGTCTGTTTTAGAGGTAAATAATCGTTTCAATAGAGCCACGTTGAATAACACGCTAAATGTCGATCAACTCGACGAAAGATGTAATAAGCAGTCAATTTTACTTATATTCAAATTAGTTAATCACATAGCTCCACCCTCACTATGCTCACGGATCCATCTTAAATCACACAACTACCTTTTACGTAATATCGATTGCCAAATTCCATTGCCACAACCACATACAAATTACCTCAGAAAGAGCCCTCTCTATTCAACCTCAAAACTGTTCAATAACCTACCGGCAAACATCCGATTAGAAAATAGCCTGGGAACATTCGCACGTTTTATATCCCTTAATTCTTAAATAATAAACCCCTCCATCGTTGTTATGATAATTTTTATGATTTCTTTTGTATATAATTTTGTATTCGTTTACTTCTTGTGTTCAACTGTTGTGTTCACGGCCTTGCTGAAAAGCAGCTTCTAGCTGATAGCAGGCTTTTTAACCGTGATTAAATAAATAAAATACACAAATACAAAAATGGAAATATTTGATCATTTCCGTACTCATTGTTTTCATGTTGACTGTTATCATATTTATTGAATTGATAATGACTATTCTTATACTGTGACGTCATTTTAGTCGCCGCTTGTAATCGAAAGGGCTGAAAAGATGGCGTCACCAAGGATACTCAAATCTCACTGCCACTCGCCTTTCCTACCCCAGGATATCAGCACCGATGATCCGAAATCTAAGGTAAGTTTGTGGCTACACTTTAAAGATGTTCGTGAAGAAGGCAACTTGGCGGTCACTACATAACACTGACCCAACAGGTATTACGCTCCCGCGCGTACCAGAGCCATCTATACACAGAGTTTAGCCAACTTTGTTTCACTAGGTCAGAACATGGCGTATATTCTTTATTTTTGTGCTTGCCCAACAAAGCAGAAGTCTCTATATTGTGTCCAACTCGAACCGGGTTGACCAAACTCTGTGTATAGATGGCTCTGATGCGTACGTCCGTGTGTTGCCCTCTATACACCCACGCGTGACCAACTTTAATACCTTAGTGACATTAACGAGACCTAATTTTGTCACAGGCCACCATCTCCGGACGTGTCAGATATAGAGTATTATACAACTCAATCCTAGATCCTAAGGCGTGCTAAATTAAAGGATCACTTAAATTTAAGGGTCAATACAGAAATTTTCTGAAAAATCAGAGGCTGGAATAGTAATAAGTAGAGGTGTATTCATGTTAGTTGGGTTAGAGTGGCCCTTTAAACTCGCTCGTCGTCCAGGCTACTGGATTAAAAAGACAGAGCATGCGCACGAGGTTCAGCACGAAATCATTCAAGCAACGGGCTGGAGCAGGGCAGGGAAAACTCAACATATAGGGCTGGAATGTTCCCCACTTCCTGGGTTCTTCACTATATTATGATCTATAATGTATTTAATTCGCATTCTGACTACTTAGATACAATTATTCGTAACAGGTGCATGTAATAATTTGTACCGAGTCACTTCACAATGACACATTTATGCATTAAAATGTGGCTATAATACGAAAATGGCCTATTGAATTGATCTGCAGGTTATTTACCTAGCCCGGAACCCAAAGGATACGGCTGTTTCCTACTACCATTTCTGTGAATACGTTCCGCCCATGCCAACCTATGGTTCTTGGGAAATGTTCTTTGAAGAGTTTCTAGCTAACAGGGGTAAGTCGTCATTTAGAATTTTATACTCAAGAAGGGACAATTTCTGGCAAATGGATTCTGAACGTGATCGTAGATACTTTCGAAAAATCAGCCGAAGTCTATTTCAAATGCTTTGTTAATTACTTATTGAAATGTTTGATCGTACTGGTGAGGTATTCGTTATTCGAACGTTGTTTCTATAGGATATTATTATTATTATTAAGAATTTGGCGTCACCTGTGCCTGGGAGGTAAAAAAGCGAACTGGATCACTGTAATCCTCGAGTCTCTTCGATATAACTTATTGGGGTGTACATGTGGACAACTTTACCAGAGTTTCCCCTACTTTTATACGAATAGTGCAGTGGGTTCTTAACATTTAGGTCCATGGTTCTTAACGTGCGAAGGTGGTGACCCCCTCTACACAGGGTTCTAATCAAACATCCTACCATAGAGGATTGCCCTTTAATTCCCACTTCGCAGACAGAGGACTCGATGCGAAAACCAACATCGCAGCTAGGGAAGCAGCGAGCTCCGGGACCTTACTGTTACAGCTGACTTGAGGCGGCGCTATTTAGAGGGAATTTTGCGTTAATGCTGCTAGTATAGTATGGCTTTAAAATATGGGTACACTGAAAACACATGCTTCAAACAGGATTATGATGGCAATAATTATTGAAATTGCTTTTGAGAGGATTTCTTGAAAGTCATTGTGATCACATTCTTTTTACCTCAGCTCTTCAAGGATCTTGGTTTGAAAACGTGTTGCCATGGTGGAAGAGAAGAAATCATCCAAACGTTCTATTTCTCAAGTACGAAGATATGAAGAAGGTGAGTTGTATATCTGCCATCAACCGAAATGATGTAATTTAGAGGAAGTCATGTCATGATATAATCTCCTTTGCTACCATTTATCCTTTTCTGAAACATCCGTTTTTCCATTTCTCGTCTAAGACGGACATATTGGTTTAGATTGGCATTTTCTTTTACGTCCATAACTTTATACACGCAATAACATTGCCTGAAATATGATATTCTTTATTTGACTTTCAATCACTTTAAAAAGTAAGGAAAGTTGTATATTCTTTATTTGACTTTCAATCACTTTAAAAACTAATGAAAGTTGTTGAACATTTTTCAAGCGAAACTAGAATGGAGGGACAGGAGTACATAGATTTCAACCTTGTACCATAAATGGGTCCGGACAATTAAAAAAACTGGACTCTCTTTCAAGGGCATCTAATTACAACAAACGATATCATCTATGATAAAAACTAATGATCATAATAAACCGTTCTTCTATAGCGCATTATGATATAACGTCCGGTTCCAAACAAGTTTGGATATTATGACCCTCTCTTTGGCTCTGGCAGCCGCAATCAGCAAGGAGTGCATTTCAAGCAATAAATCCCATCAGGAAACCATTTAACACCTGGGTTGAGAGTGGCAAATGTGATTAATTGTCTCCGCCGACAAGTTACTCCTCCAACGATAAGCCCCTTAAATATTATCCCTTAAAGATGGTAGATATCTTTGGTAAACCTACTAGATAACCTTTTTCGTGGAATCATTATTTTTCATATTTACAAAAACAAGAACAAGTAAAACAATAACAATAATAATACTAATACTAATAATGATAATACTAAATTATACTAATAATGATGATAACAATGATGATGGTGATAATAATAATAATTTTATCACTACTACTATTACTACTACTACTACTACTACTACTACTTCTACTACTACTTCTACTTCTATTACAAGTACTAATGATAGTAATGACACTGAAAATTATACTGATAATGATGATAATAATATTGCTGCTAATGATAAAAAAAAATTACCAGACAACAATGTACTTATTTTTACGTCAACTTTTCTGATATAAACAAAGTGCTTTATATAATAGAAACAACAACAATGTCTGTAACTTGAGAAAATATTGACACAAATATATCATACATGTAATGATAAGAGTCACATCGAATACAGGAATTTCGATGGTGAAAACATTTTGATATTAAAATGAAATTAAATAAAATAATTCTCAATTCTTCATTCGACTTTTAGGACTTACAAGGAGGCGTAAGACAAATTGCTGAATTCATGGGAAAGTCCCTTTCAGATGACGTCATCGAGAAAATCGCGAAAGCTTCGACGTTTAAGGCAATGAAGAAGAACCCTTCATCGAATCCCGACAGTCTGATACAGAAGGGCAACCAGGAGTCCGGACCCGGACAATCAAGTAAATCCTCATTCATGAGAAAAGGTACTAGATGATTACATAATTGATATACTGTATTGGCAAAAGACACAACTAGTTAAAAATAACCCTTCCCCCTTCCACTGGAGTAAATGAGAATGGATCCTCTTATTTTCGGCTGTCGTTATTTTCGAGTACCGCGGGTTAAAACCTTGACCATCATGATTTTAAACCACAAATATAGCCTACCTTTGACATCCAAATTTAACGTCCAATCTCTCTGCTTGTGTTGTCACGATGTATTTTCTTGTTCCGTGGGTCTTTCTCCTCTATTATGTCGGGTTTATATCCTTTTTTAAGAAATTATTAAATGAGACTGTGTATTACAAATACAAAATATATTCCTAAATTGATTTTCTGTATCCCCTCTTTCCACTTTTAGCTAGCATTATTCAACTCTCTTACCCATTATATCTGTATTCCTTTAATTTTCCTTCTCTCTCTCTCTCTCTCTCTCTAAATATATCTTCCCCCTTCTTCCCACTTAATATTTTATTCCCACAATATATATTTAAATATTTTCTGTTACAATTTTGTATCTATATTATATAAAATTTTGTGTTATATTCATACCTTATTTTGCTTAACTTTCATTATTATTTATTCATTTCTTTCTATCTATCTTTGTTTCTTTCTATTTTCCTTTTATCATTCTACATTAATTTCCTCACAAGGTGTTGTTGGAGACTGGAAGAATTATTTCACTGACGAACAGAACAAGCGATATGACGAGCTGTACGATAAGGAAATGGCTGGCTCTGGACTTGTATTCGAGTTTTAGGAGTTGCTGATAGGCCGTCTTTGACCATTGCCATCGTCGACCAGAGTCAATATTGATTTGATTTTAAATGACATTAAAATTGTGATACACATTTGATTGGATTTGATTTGATTTATTGGTTTCTGCATCTTTTTATTTTTTTTCATCATACATTTTCATGAACATAATATGGTTTGATACAATATTTTAAGTGAATATAATTTTATTCAGATAATAAACGAAATTAAACAAATATATTGAATGCGTAATTAACAAACATCAGATGCACCTAAAGCTCTAAAAAGGAGGGCAGTAGACAGTGTAAATTTTCTTTTTAACAGGACCTAATCCCTAGTTTCTATGATTCTTTATATTTCCAACTATTTGCCAAAGATTTATGCTGCATCGTCATTTGAAGATAGGAACATGATAGTTTCTTTTGTTTTTTTTGTGCATCAATTTTTGCTGTAAAATGTTTGTTACTTGCTGTTTCTCATGGTGGTGATTTAAAAAAGGATGAAGTTGCGGGCAGAATTTAATCATGGACCTACTACGTAGTAGGTCCAAGATTTAACCCATTGTAATAATACCAAGTGCTGTGAGTTTTCTTGTATAAGAACTTGTTTATACTTCATTGGCTTAATTACACATGCTATCGTTTCATCATTATCGTGCACAGCATTTAAACTACATGGAATGTCAAGTTTTATATCGATTGTTTCTTTTCTTCATTTGTTCTACCTAATGTGTTTATAAATATCTTTAAGAAAAAATGTGTGCATTTAGAGTTACATACTCATTATAATGTTAATCAGTGTCAAAGTGTGTGATTTGTACAACCATTGCAATAAATCAAGTCGCAGAAATAATTTATGTGATTGTGATTTTGGAATAACTGATCTTTAGCAGTATGCTGTAAATTGATTCGTTTTTAGTTGTTAATTTTAAAAGAAAAGGATAGAATTTCATTTAATTCTTGTAAAAGTTGTTTAAAGCGTCAAGTCAGATAATGTGCATTAATTTGTAACATTTCATGTCTCAGGTTATGTTATATCCATTGGTTGTATCCTATATAGATCCTAATCTACATTTTTAGCCGTATAATGACATAAATAATGAGCCTGTATATTCCTACATAATAATGATGAGTAACATGTCACGTGATCAGTTTTTTTCAGTTCTTCAGTCTTATGAATATTTAGTTATTATCCTTGTTCGCACGCGCGGTGCAGCTGCATAATGAATATTATGAAGTATTTGATCGCATTTTTCATTCTGTTTACAAATCATGTACACTTTGTACTCCGCTTACTTTCTGTTTGTATGCCTCATTTTCGGCTTGTTTGCGTTTCTGATTCGCTAGAAACTTATTAAACATTTATATATATGCTTTTCATTCATGTTTTCATACAAATGTTTATCGTCACCTTTTTGGATTATCGACATCCATCGCTCTGGGAAAAAAACATGTACACACATGTACTCCGTGTTCTTTCTGTTTATATGCCTCAGTTTCGTTTTTTTTTTATCTTGCTCTTGGTTAAAATACATGTACATGTAATATTGATATCTGGAATGATTGGAGTTACCAAAATCCTTAATTGCATTATTTATCATGCACTCCATTTCTGTCGTTACCGTGAATATGTTTCTCTTTTGATTGTATAACACGATTTGTATTGTCTTTTAATGATATAAATGCTTGTGTTAATAATTATGGGCATGCGCAGAGGACTGAATTGTAAAAGTGTTTATTTCTGATTAAAAACCTAAGACCGTCTGCACAGGTATCTTAGTTCTTTTGTTTTGAATTCATACTGTTGTTACTGTTGTGTGGTTATGATTTAATGGTTTTATTTTTAATATAATGTCACCTTGCTGTGACATTTAAAATCTATCAAATTTATATTATTGTGAAATAACTAAACTGAAAATATATTCATTAACTATATGACATCGGCTGCTTATGCATACTTGGTCCCTGATGTGACGTCGTCAAAACTTAATTTCTGGCGAGGCGCTCGCATATTCAGGATCCTGAGAGGTGTTTTTCGTGTAGATTTTGTGCATTGTTCTGTACGCAGTTTACCTAAACCTTATACGATTTTCATCTGAATAAGCTACCTGGTTTCTATCCAACATCAAGTCCAAGGCAAGAGTAGTAGTAGTAGTAGTCTATTTGCTCCTCACATATCACAGTAACATATTTACAGTGTTTGTACTTCAAAAAATCCAACGCTAAAAGAAATCCAACAAGGCAACATCAACAATCTTTGCTCTCCACAGACAGTAACAACAGTCTTTGCTGTGCAACACAGGAACATATTAACAGTCCTATAGGCCCGAGACTTGAGCCTATTTATTATAAATGTTCACAACACAGCCATGAAAATTAAAATTTGTGTTGGCTGTGTTTGTTGGTGTTACCGTCACCGGAGAATTTGTGATGTCTTGCAACATGGCTGGTGATTCGGCAATGTCGTTGAGGACAAGTTAAACCTGGCTATCACTCATTGCCAGGCTAGTAGTAGACCTATTCAGCCGGCTGTGCTAAACGTACTGAACTACTGGGCTGGACAAAGACCTGGTCCTGGGAGTAGGACTAGACCTAACTTCGCTAGGCCCAGGCTGTGGATTTACAATTGGCCTGACACCGAGGGCTCAAGAAATTGCATCTGACATACCTTCTTTTTGGGCCTCACCGACTGTAGTATTTGACACTAGTTTCTGATCGATGGCCCGAAACTGTCATGATGTGTCTAGATTCTAGTAGCGAAGCCGGCGTGATCCAGTGATGTGACAGTGACACTCGTAGCGCGCAAGCAGTGGTTTGTGTACTTTCTACATCCAGCTTGTTCAGATGTGACCTTGGTTAAGTCTCCCAGCTGATTTTTTCCTATTGGCATGTTTACATACCACTCGGGATCATATTCACTAACCTTGGATTTTGGTCTCTGCCACATCCACGGACAAAGAGGGTGCAACTTACTCTTGTACCCGATCAAATTACTCACTGGACATCGTGGCTGACCTGGAATCTCAAATATGAGTCCAGTTTTAAACTGGCAATCATCATCTCGGTGATTTTTGGTCAGTTTATCTCTCACTGAAAAATAGCGGCGACAGTTTTCCTTCGTGTGCAGCTGAAAATCATCTGGTGTCATTTCTCTGACATTCTCTCGTCCACGATTGGCAAAATAAATCATGACATCAATGAAGACTTTCCGCTAGCTGTAACCCTTCGGCAGCATTCAAATGCAGGCTTTCTTGAATGCGTTGCATGTCACTTGGGCTCACCGGCGGGTGTCGTAGTTTAAATTTTACTTTCCAACTCGTATATTATTAAACCTGTATTCAACGTTGATCCTCCCTCATTTAAAGGTAGGCGTTACTACTGCAGCTAGAAGGGATTAGACCACACAGCGAGCCAGCGAGGTCATTGTGACGGGTGGCTATCTCATTAACTCAGCTCTCATTTAACATAAGAAAAAGAGGATCATGGGGGACCAACAGGCACCGATTTGGGAAGTTTTCTATATAGAGGGAGCAAGTAGCTACAAGTAGGACAGTGTGCCTTTAAACTACGAAATTATAGCGTGGGGGCAATTGTGCTGAATATCATTCAAATAGAATGTTATTACTTTAAAACAAAAGCGCTGCGTGTTATATGTCGTTCTGACTTTCGAGCGCACACAGATGCATTTTATTTGTTTTACACACATAGTATTCTAAAGATAACAGATTTATACAGTCTTAATCTGGCAATATTTATGTATAATTTAAATAGAAATGGACTGCCAAATGTTTTGTATTCAATGTTTACAAAGAATGTCAATATTAATCATTATCTTACTCGGTCTGCCGGGCTTTTTCATCTACCAAAAACAAGAACTTTGATCATTTGTATTTTCAGGCTCACACTTTGGAACTCTCTTTCAGATCCATTTAGAGATAAACCTACATAGTATAGTTTTAGTAGAGGGTTCAAAAAGAATTTAATACAAAAATACATGTCTCCTACGGTTTAAACTCCCCTGTTTCACCCTCTCTCCCCTTTCTCTCTCTTCCATTTTCTGTGGTGTACACCTTTGTCTTGTTTTTGTTGTCCTGTTATGATTTTTTTTTTCATGTCCTGGTCTTATCTTATTATATCAGTTTCCTGTCCTTTGTGTCCCGTCTTGTTATTCTTTCGTTTATTTAGACACTTTAAAATGGTTTATGAAAATATGTTATCATATTATATCTATTTTACTGTGATTATTAAGACACTTTAATAGGAAGATTAAATGAGAACTTACCTGTTTGAAATTTAATCTGGATTTTATAAGTAAGTCGTAGAGAAGAGACTACATGTCCGATCGGGGTGTAAAATGAGATCCCGCTGGTCACGTGTGTCAATCTTAAAAGCAGTACGAGGCTACAGGATATACATAGGAAGATGAAGATGTTGAGAACTTTTCTGAATAAAGCTACGTAAGTCGCAGGGTGGGAGAGGAGGGATGTAGTCTCTTCTCTACGACTTACTTATAAAATCCAGATTAAATTTCAAACAGGTAAGTTCTCATTTAATCTTCCTATTTTACTACGTAAGTCTCCGATCGAGACTACATGTCCGATCGGGGTGTAAAATGAGATTTCAAAGCCCTGTAGCTTCGTAAAGCCATCAAAAAGGCATCAATACAGAATAAAAACCCATACATGTATGAGCATACCTGTGCAAACTACCATTCGAAGAATCACTGTTTCAGTAAAGCCTGAGCATATTGTCCAGTGTTCTGCAACGGCTTGCAATAAAACTTTCTGAATGTCTTCTCTGACACCCATCCTGCCCTAGAGAGGATCTCTGACACCGGCACCTCACTTCTTTGTGCTGCTGATGTAGAGGCTGCCCTTGTGGAGTGAGCATTGAAGATTTTTGTGTCGATACCAGCCTCATGCATAACAGTCTTAATCCAACGTGCTATCGTTTGCTTCGACGCACGATGATGAGGCTTCTTATAAGTCATTAACAAATGTCTGTTCATCCCTCTTAGATTCTGTGTCCGCTGCACATACTCTTTCATATAGTTTATTATGCACAATCTCCTATCCGGAGGGTATGCATTTAGCGTTACGTTGAACCCTGTATTTCCAGGCTTATTTTGTTTCAGCGTATTTTCAAAAGCAATCTCAACAGACGATTTTTTCCACCTCATCCTGTCCAGGTGAATAACGTGAAGAGACTGCACCCTTTGTGCAGAAACAAGGGCTATCAGCATAGTCAATTTCTGAGTAAGTTGCTTCAAATTAAGTGCCTTGGCTGGAGATAGCTTTCTAAGGTAGTCCAAGACCACTTTAACATCCCAGATAGATGAGTATCGAGGTGCAGGCGGCTTTAAGTGGAAAACTCCTTTCATAAATCTATTTACTAGTGGATGTGACCCAAGAGGCTGTCGCCCATCATCAACAATAAGAAAAGTGGAAAGAGCACTTCTGGCCGTATTCAGGCTACTGTATCCAACTTTTTCTTTGTCTAACATATATGTAAGAAAGGCAAGTACATCACAAACTTTAACTTGCAAATAATTGATGCGTATTTCCGCACAAAATCTTTTCCATTTCCTAATGTACACCTGGTACTGTGACTTAGTGGAAGCTTTCCACGAAGCTGCTATGACATCTATTGTCCTTTGTGTGAGGCCTTGCTCTACATAGAGTCCCTTCCAAGCCTGCAACATAGAAGTGATAAATGATTATTCAAAGGATGTGGGGTACCCAAAACTGGCTGACATAATAACGTTTTACTCTTTCGAATTAACATGGGTTCCTCCACAAGCATACTGCTAAGAACAGGGAACCAAACCTGTGTTGGCCAATTGGGCACCACCAAAATCCCACATGCCTTATCGTTTTGGATCTTTTGCAAACACAATGGCACTAGATTGAAAGGGGGAAACGCATAGAATTCCCATTGGCCCCAGTCAACCGTGAAGGCATCTACTGCCCAGGCCTCCGGATCGGGCCTCCAAGATATGTATCTGTCTACCTGCTTATTTAGGCGGGAGGCAAACATGTCAATTTCTGGCAACCCAAATCTCTGGACTATTTGTTGGAAATTGCTCTTATTCAACATCCATTCTGTACCGTCCGAGAATTTTCGTGACATGCGATCTGCCTCAATATTCAATCGCCCAGGTAAGTGAGCAGCTGTAAGCCAGATGTCCTTACTAATACACCATTTCCAAATATTAATGGCTGCTTTATTGCAGTCAGGCGATTTTGTACCACCCATATTATTGAGATATGCAACGGTAGTGGTGTTATCTGTTCTTACTAGTACATGAAGGCTCCTTTTCTCTGAGCAAAAGGCTTTTAGCCCATGGGCAACTGCCACTGTTTCTAGCAGATTAATTTTATTCTGAGTTGCCTCTTTCAGCTCATCACTATTCCATCTACCACCTGTTGAAGTGCACAGGTTTGTTGCCCCCCAGCCTTTACCACTGGCATCCGTATGGATTTCCATATCTGGTTTTGCCCTCTGCATGGTATTAAATTGTGACTCAATGTTCAGTATCCACCACTGTATTTCATGGATGCTTTCTTTTGATAAGGTCATTTGCCTATCAAAATGTCCCTTGTTCATTGCAAGGGCACGAATCTTATCTTTTTCCAAGGCTCTATAAAAAAGAGGTCCATATTGTATTGCTGGGAATGATGCCACAAGCTGTCCAATAACCCTGGCAACTTTTCTTATTACATGTTTCTCAACACCCAACAGTTCCTTACAAGACTGCTTAATATTCTCTTGCTTTTCTTTTGGGAGCCTGACCTTCATATCCAGGGTGTTCAGATTGAAACCCAGGAAGGTTATCTCACGAGTAGGATCTAAAATAGATTTCTCAGGGTGAACAATAAACCCCAAATTTGACAGCAACGTAGTAGTTGCTTTCACTGCTGCCTCAGTCTTCCTGGCAGTTTTTGCAATGATAAGTGTATCATCTAGATATCCGATTACAATATGGCCCTGCTCCCTGAGCGAAGCAAACACAGGCTTAAGCAGTTTTGTAAAGAGCCTTGGTGCCGAGCTTAGCCCATTGGGAAGTGATTGGAATTGCCATAACTTTCCCTGCCATGTGAATCTCAGATATTTTCGAGAAACAGGGTGGATAGGTACCGTGAAATATGCATCTCGAAGACCGACTGAAGCTAAATAATCTCCTGGGGAAATGAGGGGTAGAGCTGTCTTAATATTGTCCATCTTAAAATGGCGATATGTAATACTCTTATTCAATTCTGACAAATCTAGGATAACCCTGAGGCCACCATTTTTCTTTGGCCTCGTGAAAATGTTTGATATGAATTCCCCTTCCACATGCTCACATGTTTCAATGACATTTTTCTTGTCCAGCTTATTGATTTCTTCTTGAATCACAGCTGTTTCCTCAGAATTTCTTCTGAATTCATGAAGGGGTTTTTCCCTACATGGGGGAAATTTTAATGGGTCAAATTCAAGCTTGTAGCCCTGTACAGCTTGCAAAATATTTCGATCAGATGTAAGCTCTCCCCATTTGTGCACATGAAGCTTCAGTCGGCCTCCGACAGGACAATCTTTCTTAATTGTAAGTGAATTGGAAGCTAATTTTGTCTCCCTTACCTCATCTTTATCTGGCAGTTGCTCTACTTCCTGCCCTGCCCCTGGCCCGCTTTCCGGAACTGTGGGGCTTGGTGTCCCTCTCGGGACGCCGTCGGTGTGGACGTATGAGGAACTTGTGGAGCTCTCTTCCTCCACTGGTTTCGTTGGCCTAAAAAAGGCCTGGACGCACTCCCTGGTGAGTCCGAATAGGATGTCCGCGACGTCCAACCAGCTTCCTTATATCGACGGAACTGCCCTTGGTTCGGGTAGGGGCGATACGATGCCCTAGGCTTTTTAAAACCACCTCTCATAACTCCGGCAGCCGCTTTGTGCTGGTCTTGCAAATCTTTCACTTGCCTGCCCAAATCATCCCCGAAGAGGTACTTTGACACCGGGTTCGTGGGCTTGCACAGATGAGTGAACTTTGCGTTTAGATCTGGCTTTATTAATTCTTTACGGAGTGCGTTCATCTCAAAATTTGCATTGCATAACAACGCCAGAACATCCTGTTGTTCGGAAGGTATGTTGTTCGGATCAAGCAGGCTGACATAAGCCGAGATGCCCCTTGTAAGGGATTTTTGAACCCTCTGGAGCTTTACATCCTTCGTACGAACAGAGGCAGACAGATTGTCCCAGATGGTCTGATTAACTTTCGGAGTGTCGATTGCTAGACAGTTTGAGGGGCATGGATATTTGCTACTGGTCTCATCGAGCACTTTCTCTTCCAGATGATGGCTCATCAAATAGTTCACAGAGTTTGCTAGCTCCTCATCGAGGGGCTGCCCAATATCTGACGCCACTGCAAATTTAGCAGCATGCAAAGGCTGGTACCTTCTGTGCTTCAGTCCCGTCCATGCATGACTCTAACTCTGAGCTATGTTTTGCACTCATGCCATCATCCTCCATATCTACTTCCTCTGTATGTGTTAAGTCATAATCTGCGCTAGCAGAGGAGGCTGAATCACTGCGACTGTGATCGACATGTCGCTCCGGCGGTGCATGTCCCATGCCTGCCATATCTCCCTGTTTTTTGGGAAGAGCCTCCATAAATTGACAAAGTAAGCCTTCAAGTCTGTCAAGACGGTTGTTGACCAACCCAATGTTGTCATCTTTCAACGCCGCCGAGCTCGGTTTTGTTGCTGTCCTGGACCGAGTCGCCGCTGCCGCCGAGCGGTCGGTAGGCTTCAGCACCGCCGGTACTCCCCGGCCGCGGTCCGTGGTGGCCGCCGTCCCTTTTGCTGCCGCTGGGCGGTCAGCTTGACTAGCACTCATCGTCTGATGCGGCTCCGTTGCTCTATTTTGACTCAAATTTTCTGCCGCTACGCGGTCAGTTTCTTTCTCTTTTTTCTCCTTTTCCGCGGCCACGCCTGCGGATCGTTTTTCTTTTAGTTCTTTCATAACTTGTTAAGTTCCAAAATCAAGAATTTCCGCGAAATTCTGTGAAATATTGGTTAGGTTGTGAAAATCCTTTCCACACAAACACAACACGCGCCAACGAATTGACACACGTGACCAGCGGGATCTCATTTTACACCCCGATCGGACATGTAGTCTCGATCGGAGACTTACGTAGTAAAATATGATATATGATAACAATTTTCATATTATATTTATTCTCGGGTACCAAAAACAAGCTATGCTTTCTTGTAGGTTCCTGTTTGATTTAATAATTTCGAACTTACTTTGTCAACTATGTTCACAATTGATATGAAATGGAATAAATTCGAATTAATCAATCATTAATATATATTAAGAACAACAAGGGACCTAGGATAGACCCTTGGGGGACTCCACATCTCATAACAGAAAAATCAGATGTGGAATCTTTAAACTTAGTATAATGGAGACGATTGTGTAAATGATTTTTAAGCAATTGAAATGGCATCCCACGTATTCCATAAACATACAATTTTGACAAACAAATTGAATGACCAACGATATCGAAAGCTTTTGATAAATCCATAAATATTTAAACACAAAAATTATCATTTACAATTGCTAAAGTTATTTCATCCTGTAAATCAATTAAAGCATGGGTTGCAGAATGTTTTTTCCGAACACCAAATTGACAATCATTAAGTACATCATGTTTAGAAAGAAAGTTATCTAAACGATTATAAACACATTTTTCTAATAGTTTGGATATTCAAGGCAACAAAGAAATCGCTCGATAATTTCTGAATGACTATCATCTTTTTTATGGACAGGGATAATTTGCAATCTTTAGTTTACTAGGAAAATTACCACTTGATAAATAATTATTAAAAATATATCATATTATCATATCCACATGTATTATTGTTTTTAATAGTTTAAAAACTTCCAACAATTATTTTCAGTTATAGGATTAAAATATAATGTTTCACATACAGGATCACACAAATAATCAGTTTGTGACAACGAAATAAGTCGACCGAAATTATCATGCAAAACAGAACAAAAAGAAATAAAATCAGAATTTAATTCATTTGCGATAGTTTGTTCATTTTGTATTAATTCACCATTATTCACAAAATACAAAGGCAATGAGAGAATCCTTTTGTTCAATAAAGTATTAATAATTTTCCATGTTCCTTTAACACAACTTTTAATTTCCCCCACATTGAGCACAGTAATAACGTTTCTTTGCTTTCTCTAATTAAATGTTTACTTTGATTTCGGTATGATTTAAACTCATGTTTATTTCTATGAGATCTGTTACGAATAAAATTTTACAATTTATTTTTCTTCTTCTTAATACTCCTTGATAGATATTTAGTTACCCATGGCTTACCTATATTATTTCTTTTAGATTCATTGGGTACAATAAGTTAATATTTATCATAAAATCCTATTAACAAGAGAATAAGTACATTATATGTTTGTGGTGCAATGAGATACATATACACAAATGACAAATCATTTAACTCCCTTCTCAATGCATTGACAAATTCCTTGGTGATTTTACGAACATAATATTATTATTGTCAGAGTATTTAACTAACTCAAAAAGGAATATCTAGGTAGGTGATAAGTAATATCAGTACATATTGTTCCACTCGTGCATTTGCAATTTGTCATATTAGTAAATATATCATCAGTTAATGTAACACTATTATCTGCAATACGACTTAGGATTGTAATTAAATTATGAAGCCGAAACAAGGCATTTATCTTTATAAATTCACTAGCGTCAGCATTATTCACTTGAGCATTATCAAATTTAAGAAGATCTATATTAAAATCACCGGCTTTAACAACATTTCCATGCGATAAAGTACCAAGTGCATCATTATAAAAACTGTAAAAAATTCTCAATATAAACAGAGTCTAAATGAAAAGTGATAATAGCGGTACTACTTATCCAAGTTTCTCATATATAGTTTTGGTGAAAGTGTATCCCCAAAATGTTAATATTTTAAAAGTATCTAGAGAGACTACGGGCATTAAAATGTATAAAGAAATACTACACAAAGATATGGCAAAAGGGATGGAATGAACCATCATCCCCCTACGGGAAACACAAACTCTAGTATCAAAAACATTTGTTTGTTACTTGAACAACAGAAGTAACGAAAATATTCTCCATCATCTAAGAATGGGGGAACTTTGATCTTTTTTTTTTGGGGGGGGGGGGGTTTCGGACAAAATTTAGAAGAAATGCGGTGGAGACGACTAGACGCATTGGTGGACGTAGGAGGGCCTAGGCTCAGTATTAGGCTGAGTTGAGAAGCTTGTCACAACGTACCGTGTCCGGGCTGGTCCTTGGACGTCCAATATAGCCGATAGGCCTTTTGCATCTAATTTCAAAGGAAAAGAAAATCCTAACAGAAGAGGCTTAAATATTCACTTCTGAATGAAACACGCCTATAAACCAAAATAACAACAACAACGACAACAACAATTTAACTTTACGGTGGATGTAATCATTTTGTATATTTAAATTAAATTCAGTGGGAGTGAGACAAAAGCAATCATCATGTGAATCTAAAATCCATATATCGGGATCAACATCTGTAAAGGGATTATTCGTTAAAAAGATACCGAATCAAAGTACGTATGCATGTACGTACACATATACACACAGCGAACAAAGGCGATACGAAGGTAGCGATGATGTTCTGCATTAAGGACTCGCTGATTTCCACCCCCCCCCCCCTCCCCCCCCCCCCCCCCCCCCCCCCCCCCCACTGGCAGCTCTGACTCCATCGCTACCTGCTTCGCAAAGAGGCCAGGACCAGAAACTTCAAGTGCCAAATGATCGGACACAGGGGGGGGGGGGGGGTCCCGGGGAGCCCGCCCCCCTGGAAAAAAACGTGGACCCCCCAAACAAATTAGTGCTCACTACCCCCCGTCTGCGTCGTTGTCGCCATCTTCATCAACATCATCATCATCATCATTACCACCATCAGTATCATGATGATCATCGTCATCATTATCACCATCAGTATCATGATCATCATCACTTTCACCATCAGTATCATCATCATCATCATCATCACTATCACCATCAATATCATCATCATCATCATCATCATCATCTTTGTCACCATCAGTATCATGATCATCATCACTATCACCATCAGTATCATGATCATCATTATCACCATCAGTATCATGATCATCATCACCATCATCATCATCATCATCATCATTATCACCATCATTATCATTATCATCATCATCACTATCACCATCAGTATCATGATCATTAACATCATCACTATCACCATCAGTATCAAGATCATTATCACCATCACCATCAGTATCATTATCATCATCATCATCACTGTCACCATCAGTATCATCATCATCATCATCATCATCATCCTCCGGATGTAGAATATGCATGTTGTTATAACTTTGTCAAATATATAAGTTTGTCAAATAATGGATTTATATTCATATTATCACTCCCCACTTGCAGTGGAATAATGTTTTTGTCATTTGTAAATCTTATTTTTGAAATTTATATGTATTTATTACATAATTTATGATTATTATTATTTGAGGGATCCTCGTTCTACTAGCCCTGCTTCTCAATAAATCCCTCCATTTCCACTCGTTTTCATTATTTACAGCAAACGAATACATTCGATTATTGATTCGCAAAATGTTTTATATCAATGTACCTTTTTTTGATCGACTTTTTCCCATAATTATTTATATGGATTGTTCTGTTGGAACTGAAAATAAAACTGAAACTGAGACAATCCGCTTTTCAAAATCAAAACAATACTTACAACTTCTTTGACCGCCAACCTATTGGTTATAACACATGTAAAATTGTGGCAAACTTTGCTATGATTCATCTCCATTTGTTCATTTCATGAAGCTGCGGATTGTTAGGTCTCCATATAGTCCTAATGACGTAGCTTCGAAACGTTTGACCTACCCATCGGCTTTGTTAAAGGCCGGCTGTACTAGTTCGGCCGGGGGGATTAGACCTCACAGCGTGGTCACTGACAGGCAGGCGCGTACGCAGGATTTTTTCAAGGGGGGGGGGGGGTTTTAACATTTATAAATCGGTCCGAAAATTTCGCAACGACTCAGCCGACCGCTGAATAAGCGGGGGGGGGGGGGGGGGGGGGGGGGGGGTAAGAGGACACTTTTTTTTTTTTTTTTTGGTCTCGAAATTTTGAAATTTGACATTTTGCTCCGTTGGGGGGGGGGTAAGGTCACCTTTTTAAGGTCGGCTATGGGATTTTTTTTTTTTTTTTTTTTTTTTATAATAAAAAAAAAAAAAAAAAAAAAATCCAAAAGGGGGGGGGGTTTTAGGTTTTTTTTGGGGGGGGGGGGTTTACACACAAAAAATTACCAAAGGGGGGTGTTTAACCCCCCAAACCTCCCCCCTGCGTACGCGCCTGCTGACAGGTGGCTATCTCATCAACTCAGCTCTCAAATAACATAAGAAAAAGAGGATCAGGGGGGACCAACGGTCACCGATTAGACATTGTTTCTATATAGAGGGAGCAAGTACAGTAGTTACAAGTAGGACAGTGGGGCTTTAATACTTGTATTACCAGTGTATTGAATCTAATAATAGGATGCCGATATACTTGTACTTCTGACGGCTTCTTAGAGTGAATGTCTCCTGGTGTGCGAACAGGCAGGACATTTGTGTGGGTGTGTGGGTGTGTGTGTGTGCGCGCGCACAAGGCCGTTAACAACCAACCTCTAGAGGTCATCAGTCTATAGTGCTTTGAATTGGATACATGAACAGAAAATGGCCAACCTCTATCAGAGCAGTCGTTTTAGATTAGTTTTTTGAAGAAAGAAAAACCTTCATATTTTAAGTTTGCTTTATTAAAAGGGACTGGGTTACTTTGTAAAATCCTGGATTTAGCTCATGCTGCAATGACGATTATAAACCTTTAGGTCAGTACTCAGTAGGGAACCCCATGACTTTTACAAGCCGATAGCCTGTCTGATTATCAAGATATCTATGACTGAAAATCAAAATCAAATTTTGCGTTTTCCTAACGGTTTTCATAACACTACAGTCTATTTGGGGAAAACGAGTATGGTAAAACTGGTCACTCAAAGGTCTTTTACTTTTTTGAGGCACTTCTTGATCATTTTGAAGCGCAATTGTTTTAGGGCTTCAATATTACACCATATCACAGA
Source organism: Strongylocentrotus droebachiensis (assembly GCA_035222895.1). NCBI lineage: Eukaryota > Metazoa > Echinodermata > Echinoidea > Camarodonta > Strongylocentrotidae > Strongylocentrotus > Strongylocentrotus droebachiensis. The sequence goes on along the minus strand of JAVYIG010001134.1, from coordinate 354,223 downwards.
CACTGATAACACGTAGGGCCGTGCATCTCAGATTTAACATTGTTAAACGATGCCTTTAAGAGACGGGATCAGTATCAGCATTAAAAATACATAATGGTATACAAAACATCAGTCGCTTAAATCTATCAAATATTATTATCTTTCTCTGTAGGGAGTCAAAAACCTTCTTTTTTTATTTTATATTATTTTATGGAGTTGCCCCCTTCCTTAGATAATGTTTTCAATTAAGAAAACCAACAACACCATGACCTCATTCCACAGATCATTGATCCAAGACTAACAGCTTGATATCGATGATACAGACATTAATGGACGATTAGTTTGGACGGCGAATAATTTCATTTCGAAGATAGCGGGACATTGTAACGCATCACGCTTTAACATCGATCATCTACAAGGCTACAAGCGAACTTCGCAAGTGAACTGAAGTAGATTCTAAGACATGAAGACATTTATGTTTAGGAAGTCGAAACTTTTTCAATCTTTCATATACTTACCGTCACTTTGTCTACCTATTGATTCACGGCGTATCCAGAGATTGGGTTTAGAAGGGGCAAAGTATTTCGACTTATTTTGAAGCATTAGTAAGGAGGCCTATAGTTTGAGTTACAGGACTTTACCATCAAGAAGGGTACAAATTTAGCCCTCTGTTAGCCATTTACTTCTAGTAAGAAGAGCCCTGGCCTGCAATAAGGGGGAGGGGGTGTGGGGAGCATCGCCCAAAATTATTAATGAAAAGTCTTTGAGATTATGTCTACACTTTGAGCGTTTCTCAGCATAGATGTGTATAATAGTGCTTACTAGTGAAGCTGCTTTACTTTTTGTTGATAGAACATCTGCCAGGAGAGGCGAAGTGACCCTTTTTCAAGTAAATGGCGAGTGCCGATGATTCTCCCTGATATTGAAACTCTTTGATTCTCTGTATACCGGACCAAGTGTTCAATAGGATTTTATCCGTAGTCTCTTTGTATATTTGTAGTAAAGACACATAAAAGCTTATTATTGAGAGAAGGAGAGCGAGAGAGAGAGAGGGGGGGAGGGGGAGAGCGAAATAATGAAGAGATATATGGTTGGATGAGAGAGAGAGAGAGAGAGAGAGAGAGAGAGAGAGAAAAGAGAGATGAAAAGAAGGAGGGGAGTGAGAGAGAAATGAAGGAAGGGATAGATGGTTGGAGAGAGAGAAAAAAAAGATAGAGAAGTCATAGTGAGAGAGATATATGGATTGAGATATTATATAGATAGAGAGAGAGAGAGAAAAGTCACATAAACAATGATATATACATACATGGTAGTTTAACAGGTTTTCTTTTGGCCTTTCAATTGGCCTTTCAATTGAAAGCTTTCTTTATTCTTTGTTTCTACACTTCATTGTTATCATTTACTACCAAAATGTACGATTTTAAAGTGGAGTTTATTAGTTTGAATAATGAACGCCCCTCAGGTCATGTCCCTGCAGCAGAGCGAGTCCATAACTGTTTGTTTTTGAAAGACTGATACATTACGAGCTAATTTCATACAGCGGTTGGTTTATTTGATGCTCTAAGCAGTCATTTCTGAAGAGGATTTGTAATTTAATTTCAAAACATGCAGGGGGTGAAGGAAAGCACCCATCCACAACAACTCAAAGACGATAAATACTGGAGAAAGGACATGGATTAACACAACGCTATTTCGACAGACAGTCTAAGATTACAGTTGTGATATCTACTCTCGGTAAGTGAAAAACTTCTTTTTCGATTTTATTAAGGAAATTCAACGAATGTGTAATAAACTATACATTTATCTACTTTTTATTTTTTCCAATCATTCATTTGCTATCTAGTGTGTGTGGGAGGGGGAGGGACCTAGTGGAAATAAACATGATCTTTAATCGATGATATGCATGAAGACCTGCGCTGATACTGCATAGTTTTATGGACCCTTTTCTGCAAAATATGGTAGCGAAATTTGCTTATTTTTAACCTAAAATTAGGTAAAACCAGAATATTGACTTGGAAAAACATTTATCATGAAAAAAGGAAGAAAGTAAGCCTACCTATAACATGAAAGATGTTCGTGTATTTTAAGCTATACTTTCTTACTGCAGACGATTGGAAGCCTTTCATATTCGAGTCATAATGATCAGTCAAAGCTTTCTTTCAGACTCACCAATCGAATTCAAAGATGACTAAGGCTCTGTACCTTGTTCTTGCCGCGGTCCTCATCGTTGCCGCCTTCACCTTCGAGATGGAAGACGATGACGACGATGATGTCGCATTAATGAAGAGGATGCCAGAGGTACATGAATACCTGTGGGCCGAGAAAAGGGGGCGGTTCAAGAGTAAGTATTCATTTCAGTCTTTATTCATTGTTCAGCTTTAAAAAAAACATGGAAACGTTGAAAAATCCTCTCCCAAGAGAAAACATTGAATTTTCACTCCCCCTGGAGTCACGGCAGTGATCCCTTGTTCAGGAGTGAATATCGATGTATTTTAAAGTGCTCTCTGAAAGGAAAAGAGTGAGAATTTTTACTTTATTTTCACTAGACTTTCACTCTCCGGAGGAGTCACGTCTGTTATCAAACGATTTTTAGAGAGTGTGCAAAGCGGTACAAGTGTAAAATACAAGGTACACAATAAATACCTTCTTACAAAATGAGAGGAACAAGAGGGACTGTCATAAGAAGCCTATTGAGGCTTGACAGGTCGAAAGTTCCAATACTTGGCAAGTAATTACATAGGTACTTCGGTGGAAGGGAAAAGGGGTGTTAGTGTATTAAATTAGTCGTTAAAAACAACTGCTAAATAATGACAAACTATTGATAAACAGTAGGGCCTCGAATATTTACGCTTTCTTTTTAGAAATGGAATTTTACTCAACGAGAAGCAAAATGAAATGTACATTCAACCTTGCCAGAAGTTCTTTTACTTGGAACATATTAATACCCTTTAAACCTTTTTGAATTGCCTTAAGAAAACATTTTCGCATTACCTATGTCCTAGTATAGCCTTCAAATGCCTTTTGCATTGCTTCGCTTTGCATTTTCCATTAAATTAAAATAACTGAAAATTTTCATGTTATTGCCTGCGAGCAAAGAAACGTGGAAGTTGTTATATAGAACATAAATATATTGTGAACAGTGGGTGGAGGCCTTACAAATCTCGTAAGACGTGTGGGGGAAACAAATACATACACAAAAATGATAACTTGTTTCTGGTTTCGTTGTTTTGACAGCCTGTATGAGTTTCGGACAGACCTGCTCATGTAACAGAAGGTCAGGAAAAGTTGTATACTGCTCTGGTGAGTTATTGCGTTCTGGGGGGTGTTTAACAAAGATCCTAAGTAGAACTTAACTCTAAGTTTGACTTAAACATTATGGAGAGCCATTTGTAGCCTTAAAATGAAATATATTCAAAAGCAGAAAATTCAAGTATTTTAGACTTTTCATAAATTCCACATCAAGAACATGAAATCTCCGTGATAATAGAAAATATGAATGATTTGAATCAACATTTTATGCCTTTAAAAAAAATCTTTAAAAAAATCTTTTCTAAGATGCCAACGGCTTTCCATAATTTTTAAGTCCAACTTAGAGTTTAGTTCTACTTAGGATCTTTGTGAAACACCTCCCTGGTCACACATCAGACCAGATTCTGGTCGTTTTTGATATTTTACCTTAGAGTTCGTGCGCATGCTCACTTCACGAATCCCACCATTCTCCACGAGTATACTTGCGCAATTCTCTTGTACGTATAAACTCTAGTGTGCGAGGGGGCACGCACGCCGCTAAGGTGTACGAATATAGAAAAGTCAATGCAATTAATTATATCTATTGTTATTAATCTTATAAATATAAATATTATTATTAACAATGAAATCGGTACTAAGCGGAGAGTATTAAATTTCCCCGAAGGGCTTATTTGTTATATATTTCACTTTTTTGTGGCAGGGGAATCTCAAAAGGATTTGGCAATTGTTTACATTGCAACTTCAATTTTCGTTTTTTTTTTCTTTTTGCGTCGGGTTATGAATTTATTTGCGCATCTTCAACCTTCACTTTCAACATGAAATTTTGGAAGCGTTGTATCATCCGCTCAATCCGACCTACGTGCATCCCATGTGCATAGAACAAGTACTCATTTTTGCATATTAAAAAAGAGAGGTTTTCTAAAAAAAATTGCGTTTCCAGCATGTGGGTGCCCGGGAGTCACCTAGTTAACCTTTCAAAGATTATTTTATAACAAAAATATATGGCACTTTCTCTGCACTTTTGTCGGAAAAAACATAGTAACCCAGCCCAATGTCGTCTATTTTTGCGTTGGAGAAGAGCACTTCGGCAGCTCTCGCAACTCGTCACTCGTTCCATTGTGGTCAGGCGGCTTTGGGGTGAGCTGCTAATGAATCGTTAGCTTTCTTCTGGTATTAAACTTGTTTTGATTGGTTGTATATTTTTGTAGAAATTTACCCATTCACATAATGAAACTACCTGCCCGATCTAACTAGTGGCCCGTGACCCCTGTACTCAACACTGTTTGGGAGTTAGCTTATGGTCAACTTCTTTTATGAAAAAAGTCCGAGCAAACCTTTCCATATGAAAATCTCTTTTCCGCAGTTTCCGAGATCAAACAATAATGGCGATTGTAAGTCTTGTATAATGTGCTGGGTGTTTGCATTAATTTTGACTCAATCTAGTTCAATTTAAAGGTAGTTATAACTATGGAAGCAGCGAGTTTCGGGACCATACTGCTACAGCCGACCTGAGATGGCGCTAAAAAGATTTTTGCGGTAGTACGTGTTTCTAGTACAGTGTGGCTTTAAAGAACTACGGTCTCGCTACAAGATTTGTGAACCGTTAATTTCTTCATTTCTTCTTTCAAATCCATACAGGTGCTGGCAATGGCGATGGTCTTGATATGTAATGACAACAGGCCCGGATGTCACACTGTTGCCCCGACCCATGTTTCGACTTCCACTCCAAGACCCCCTGCAGGCAGTTGCTTAACCTCGTGTCTATGTTTGTTTGTCTTTTTATCATTGCGCAGTGAAAGAAAATAGAAATAGTTAAATAAAATAAACTCCTGAACATCACATAAAATTGTTAATGTGTTTCTTGTTAAAGTGGCTCATGAAGTGCGATGTGTGATAGCGGTGTGGAATTGGTTTGATGATGCTACTGAAATATTAAAGGAGGGGCATGGAATATCCAGAGAATGGAGGAGAACAAAATGAACACAAACAAAGTGAGAGAGAGAGAGAGATTATTTGTGTTTGTGTGTGTTTGTATGTGTGCGTGTGTGTGGGCGCAGGGGGTGTTTGTGTGAGAGAGAGATTGGGGAGTAGGGCTATCTATACGAAAGAAGAAAGAGAAAGCGAAATGAAGATACCAACAAACAAACAAACAAAAAGCAGGTCAAACTATCTTGTCGATCTGATCAGGTACACGTTTCTAAGAAAGAATGGTAGTATCCTGATAATACAAACAAAATATGATCATAAATACGCAATTTAAAAGCAAAGAAGTATCATGTTACAATAATATTTGAAAGCAGTGTAGGAACAATTCCATGACAAACGTGAGTGTGATAATTTACCAAATATTTGTTTTATACCAATAACATTGGGAGGCAAAATGTGATTCCTCACAAATTCTTACGATATGTTTTCTTTTTTCTTTAGAGGTTTACACGGGGTTTACACAATGCAATTTCTAAAAATGCACTAAAGGAATCGTTCAACAATACAGATTTAAATAAAGAGGAACCTTAACAATGATATTTATATGTTTTTATTCTTCTACTATATTGCCAGAATATATAGGATTTCTTGCATGCTTAACATTTTAATACAATCAAATATTACGTCACATTTAATGATCGAGCTTAGAATTTTTTTTAAGAGCAGAAAAGTTAAAAGGCATTTGAAGCACTCTAGGAAATATTTTAATTTTGTATTGTCTTCCACCTCATTCCGGGAAAAGGCCAACTAAGAAAAAAAATGAGTTTGGCTGTCTTTACATCAACCCATTATTACCAATCACTTTACTGTTTAAAGCCTGTTTGGCCGGGAGGGATTAGACCTCCCTGCGTGGTCACTGATAGGTGGTTATCTCATCACATCAGCTCTCAATTAACCGAAGACATTATTTGCTATATAGAGGGCGCAGGTAGCTACAAGTAGTGCAGTCCCGCTTTAAGATCCCCTACCAACCACTCCTGCTAACACCTATACGGGCTTCACGCCTTCAACACATTCACAAAGCATCACTCTCTGTCTGTCCTATAATCTCACATATTATTTCGTCTGTCATCCCTCTTGACTCCCAATACACACAAATAACACAATAATACACTTCAATTATTGTGGAATAGCCTGCCAACGACTACTGAGAGCCGGCCGTTTATTCAGTATGAATGTTTAACAAACATTTCTTCTCGTTTCCTTCACTGGAAACCGGACCTATCATGGTCCAGGATAAAAAACCAGAGATAAAACTCAACGAGCATAAAAACTCTGGAAAACCTTATACAAACACAGTCATGTAACACTACATGACACAACGCACTTTTATTGCAAATAAAAGTTGTCTCGTTGAAAGTTCAAGCTAGAATGATTCAATTACACACTAATTCATGCCACGCCCTGGTCTCCGTGGCAGAATTAGCTCGCACACCTGTACGAGCTGTCTATGCAAATTACATTCCATCGGGGCACAGCCCCGGACCCAACATAAGTATGCATTCATTAACGATACAAACAACATTTGTCTGCTATACAATCGTACCGCAGACAAATAATATTCTCTTCTTACCTTTCTCTCTCTCTTTCTCTTCTTCCCACTCTCATTCCCCTCAGTCTCTCTTACAGTCTCTCTTTATTTTTCTCTCCCTCTCTCTTCCCTTCTCCATCCCTCTCTTGGTATCCTCCTCTGTCTTTCTATCTCTGTCTCTCTTTTTATCTATGTCATTCTCTGTATGTGTGTCTCTCTCCCTTTCCTTTCTCTCCCCCTCTCCCCTCTCACCCTCTCCCCTCTCTTTTTCTTTCTCTCTCTCTCTCTCTGTATCTTGGTCTCTATCGCTATTGCTGTCTGTCTGTCTTTCTTTGGTGCACCATTTTAATGGTATCACCAAACGGTAGCAATGTCACATAAATTGATAATGATATCTAAACAGGGATCTGATGTATTTTCTCGGCATGTGTATAATTGCTGTGCGTGGTGAACATGTCCCCAATTGGCATCTATCGAACCGTACATTATGAGCAGCATTCGGGTGGTTATAGGCTGCAAATAGATACAGTCAGTAGTCAAATCTCATGGGAAAACCGGGTCCCGGCGGTGAGGGAGTGAGATAGAGAGAAATTGAAAGAGAGAGAGAGATAGCCGGAGAGAGAGAGAGAGAGAGAGAATTAGGGTGTGGGGTGGCGCTAGTCTGCAGGCACAGACCCTATTTGACACTTTATCAACAAATCATTGTGCCTTGAGAGAAGTCTAGCCCAGCTACCTACTGGTTGTGTCAATATCAGGAGCAGCTACAGTACATGGCCTATGGTAGTCTTATAGTGCAGACTCACTTTTACGACTGACCAGGGTCTGTGCTTGCAGACTAGGGTGGCGCCGCTACTATTTGATACTCAATAATAATTCCATAATTGTTGAGCCAAGACTACAAGCGAGAATAATACCACTAGAGATTTAATGAATCAAGAGGTAAATTTACAGTAATTGTACATATAACAAATTATATGTATTAGGGATAATTTTTATTTCAGATGTGCATCAATTTTTGCTTTGAGTGGGGATCGTTTTTCATGGTAGAGATAAAATATTTTAAAAAAGGTTTCGGGCAAGATTTATTGCTTGCAATTATTTTGTGTAAAAACATTTGTTTTGTCACAAGTGGGCTCAATTACACATGCTATCGTTTAATCATTATCATGATCATATCTGTTTGGATTGAAATAAATAAAGTTTAAATTTGAATTTGAATTTGAGTTTGAATTTGAATTTGAATTTGAATTTGTTCAGCATTTAATGTACAGGTAATGTCAAGTTTTATAACGAGTATTTTTTCACCTTCATTTGTTCTACTTAGTGTATTGATAAATATCTTAAAGTGACTTGGTAACATTGAATTTGTTCAGCATTTAATGTACAGGTAATGTCAAGTTTTATAACGAGTATTTTTTCACCTTCATTTGTTCTACTTAGTGTATTGATAAATATCTTAAAGTGACTTGGTAACATTGATGAAGGTTGATTAAAAACGTGTGTAAATTTGGTATGAAATGCTACTTATTATCTTCCTTTTAATGTACTACGCTCTAACATGCACACAATCCTGAACAAATTCTCAAACCACAAAGATATTGATGGTTTTCTAAGAAGGCGACACTGGTCAACACCCTCTAACAGTGATCAACAGTAAATTCTCCCAACCATTTTTGAATTTTACAAACCGTTTTTCCATGAGACAAAGACATAAAACAGGAAATACAAAAATTTGGAATGGTATGTAGAGCCAATATATTGCTTTGTTGCGATTTACATTCACCTTAAATGTAATCAAATTGGTATAATATAGCTGGGAGAATTAAGGAATCGATCGGATCAGTTTTCCCAATTTGTATCATTAATAATGGTCCGTTTTCACTCAAGTTTTCAGATTATCTTTAATTGTACATCGAGCATTGAAGTCACTACCTTAGCACCACTTTCGCTCATCTTAACAATGTTACAAATTCCTTTAATGGAAAAGTTTGTGCATTTAAAGTTACATTAACAGTAATGTTTACCACTGTCAAAGTGTGTGATTTCTTGTACACTTCAAGCTCTATCCTCTATCAGTAGACATTGTTTGCTGAACGTCCAGCTGAACAGGTTGTTGGCATATGTTTTTATGAACGGCCTTTTATCTTATCTCCTAAAATGCCTCTGTATGTGTAAGTTGTGTACCATTGTAAATGGTTTGGTTGATTGATTCGTACTCTAATGACGGAGGTAGTATATTATTACCAAGATTTTAAAACATATATATAAGAAGGCGGCCGAGAAAGGGTAAGTTTTTCTACGCTGTAGATAAGCGGGGTAAAAATATGTACCCAATATGAGCTACAAAGGGGACATATTATGTTTGTTGGGTAAAACATTGCCCTATATTGGGTAAATTTTACCAAAAGAGCCAGTGCACGGTTGCAGTCTTAGCATGAACAGATAAAGGCCATTGCAGACCAAATTGTGAAATAAAAGGAGACAAAATACTGGATGAGTGCTCATGAAAGTTGTGTAATAATTATTCATTTATGCACGACCAGTGCTCTCCATGATACACGGGTGGAAGTGTTCTTTGAAAAGGGGAAACAAAGGCTAGTTATGTAGCACCCCATCGCTGTAGGAGTGATAATTTCAAAATGTACAAAGTTGGACCTCTTCATGTTTTGAAGATATGTGGATATACGGGGTCATTTGGGACATGTGCTAACCTCGAACTGGTCTATTAAAGGCTCGACCGTTCACATAATGACGCGGCAAAACCCGCGGCGTTTTTTTTTTGTAGGCCGTGAAACGTACTACATACATATTTCTGTATAACACAAGGCGGTGTCAGACACAATTTCCCCGATCTTTCTTGAATTATCTAGAAAATAGTTATCTAGATAATTCACTTACGTAGGTGAAAGACAAGCTACGAATTATCGAGATAACTATTATCTAATAATTAAAAGGCCGGTGCGCATGTATACAGGTATATATGCATTGTGACAGGACACGCTCAATCAAAAGTAATGCACAATGACAATTTATTCTCATGTCACCCACATTGGGGTGTTGGAGAAGCTTACAATCGGTGTGAATTTGTCCATTTAACACTGTAAAATATACAATACAAATCGATTTAATGTTAATCAATACAAAATAACACTATCGCGTGAAAAATCCATACAAGTTCATAAAACATTTTGTGAAATGTCATGCACGCATTATGAGAAGTTTTGGGGGATAAAAAGGGAATTTAATGGAATAAAAAATATATATAGCAGTTGAAAAATAATGAGGCAATGACGTCACAAACGGATAACCAAATTGGCAATTTGTGTAGTGATTAGCTAAGTTCCATAGTTTTTCATATTGAAAAAAAAAATCATAACTTCTTTATGAGTTATTTGATTTCACTCAAACTTGTTTTGATTGGTTTGTCTGATTTGTTTACATCTATTTAAAGCAAATTATTGTTGGAGTGGACCTAGCCTTTATTCTCTATCCAGGTGTAAATAGGTTCCTAATATGCTTGACCGCACGCTTTAACAAGGGTAATGATGTCAAAACACCATGCGCATCACAGTGTGCTCGATAGGAAAGCCATATATAATAATAAATTACAAATATCCTTTACTGGAAAAACCACCCACCCAGATGATTCGATAGGTAATTGTTTTAATAGACTTTCCTTCTTCTCGATTCTTTATGTATCTATGCTGATATAGGCAGCAACATGAGTTCAGGTTTTTCATCGAAGGTTCCCGATTGCGTGATCCAGACATGCTACGAATACGAAGGCGTCATTATGCCTGTCTTCATGCCCTTGTCGGCGCTGAAGCGCGTCAGGAAATTCAAATGTCGACCCGATGACCTGTTTATTGTGACCTTTCCGAAGTCAGGTAGGTATACAGATTCATTGTGATCCTAAGAATTGAAGATTTTAATGTGGATATCATTTTCTCTAGAGATCATGCAAAAATGTAACTAGGTTATTGAAACTTGGTGTGCAAATATGAATAATTCAATCGGACAATCAGCAGAGGCCCATTCAAACACCACAGGCAGTCACATACCTAATTGTGCATGTTTTTTTTACAGTGCAAGTAAAATACAATAATACAAACAGTAATAAAAAAAAACATCAGTCTCTCAAATTTTCAAAGGTTCTGATAATTAGTTACATTAATAAATTAAATGAAGCATAATCAAAGGCTGTTGTAACCAGTGTTATTACTGCATAAGCTTATATCTCACTCCCATCAATGAAAAATGGTACACGATACTTACAATGAAAAGGTGGAAGGTCAAACAACAAAAAAGAAGTGCGTTTTTAGAAAAAGGTAAGTATTGTGGGTCACAGAAAACAGAGACATTAGAACTGAATAGAAAATATCCCATCTAGTCTCTTCACAAAGCCTAAGATCAACTCTAATTGGACTTGAATTATGGCAGGCCGTTCATGCCTCTGGTTGTACTAACCATTCCTGGCATTGGTCTCTCAAAGAAACATGCACATCTTGGTCACAAATCTACAGATTTGACATTTGTTTATAGTTTATCGATCATAATTTCTTGGGTATTTTTCATCTAATTTAATATCTGGTCTAAGAGTTTTTAGGGGTATAAATTACTTACCATAGTTTGAGCTCAAGTCTTAAGTAGAACTTGAATATCTATTTTTTCTTAAAAGAACTATCAAAACACTTAAATCCTGTAGATTTAAAATAACAATTTGCACACCCTTGCGAGACCAATGCCAGGATTGATGAGAGCAGCCAGTGGCATAAACGGCCTACCATAGGTTAAGTCCAACTTAAAGGACCCCTCAAATCAAAACGGGCTTAAAATTGAAAAAAGACGTGTAGAAGAGTTTTTGACGGACATTCCGAATATGAATGATTTTTCTTAGAAATCATCAACAATTCTGGAATATAACTTTAAATATACAACTCGGACCGCTCAGAAAAATGCCCAGTTTCGGAGCTGTATTACGCAATAGGATATGACGTCACTGCAGGAGAAAACATAACAGGTACAGATAACACTTGTGTCTGGATAATTCTTTCCTACCTTGGTTATTGAAGAATTTCATTGTGAAAGAAAAGGAGAAATGACTAAAAAAGACAAGGAAAGCGACGCAGTTGCACGTGATTTCAATAATCAATAGGATAGTGATCAGGACTTCAGGAAGTGTTTGAAGAAGTAAATTTCACTGTACTTGTCATACATAATAGAATTGACCACAGTAACATCAAACCCTAGCAGTTCGAGCCATAGCCAGGGCCACAGCTCGACGATCTGGATCTGCCGATTAATGAGACAATTTCTATTTTCACGTACAAGGCACAACGTGGGTGGAGCAGTTGAGTCTGTTAATTAAACATGACAGTGATTTCAGCAAACTGGAAGGCACCCATATCATGAAGAAGGTTCCATTCCTTGAGATTTTGGAAGACAACCGAAACCCATCGGTAGGTACAATCAGGGGCGTCGCTAGACCTTTTTTTGTGGGGAGGGGGTTTAGAGGCCACCGATTACCGACAAAACTAGCCACCAATTACCGACAGATATATTAATGCCAATCTGACCTATAAACTTTACTCTTTGTTATAATATATGAAACGGAAGCATATTACATAACGTCCTCGTGAAAAAAAATATTAAAAAACTGTCGCGTAGTCTACTACGAGGTTCTAACGAGCGTAGCCTACCTTTCTAACAAACAATCCATATAATGTTTAATGTTTTTTCAATCCGCATATAAATACAAAAAATGAGAGAACGTGCGATCACTTTGTGAATTGGGTGTTAACCCATTTAGGTGGTTTAAGGCCACTTGATTTAACATGTTAATTCACGATTGAAGAGTGATTATTACTTGCTGTTTTTCTCATTGATTATCTTCATATGACAATATTTGACTATTTCCGTACTGACTATATTCATGTTGACTATTATCATATTTATTTAATTAATAATATAGTATTAATGACTGCTTTGAGAGAAATAATTGTTTTTATACGCGCAAGGAAAGGTTAGAATTGTGCTATTACCCGAGGCGTGCCGAGGGCAATAGCCCAATTGTAACCTTCCCGAGAGCGTATAAAAACAACCATTTCTCGAATATTAAAGCAGTCATTAATACTTTTATATGCCGAAAAAAAAAAAAAAAAAAAACTTTTGTCGAAGATGGGATTCGATCTCTTGCGTAGAAAAGGTGATGTAACTAAAATCAGCGCCTTAAACCGCTCGGCCAGCGCGCTCTGTCACCATATAAAGCAGTTTTCTCTAATATATACATTAAAATGGATTGAAAACGGCTTCGCGTGGTGGATGCTTCGCCGCCGCTACATTAAACGGGCCCTTCTTTTACTTTTGCAATGCATATTGGCACGAACTTAGATCAAGATCTATCGGCAGATGTTGTTTTTTTGTTTTTGGAAGTTTATTTTCGTCTTCATGTCAACAATGCAAGATAAAATTGTCGGTAAGATCGATCGAGATTCAATTGTATTGAAATTACCGACCAATTCTTTGCACACGTACGGTATCCTCGATCGCTCAGACCATTTTTTAACATGTAAACCTATGGGGTAACCATGGAGACTGAACTATTTTCCCGGTAACCATGGTTATTGGGATTTTAGAACTGTTTTAACCATGGTAACTGGGAATTTTCGGGAACAGTTAAAGTTTATGAATGCAATTTCGACCAATCAGATTGCTGGATTACTTAAGTGAGGTATATAATGTCTAATCTTATATTGTGACGTCATTTCAGACATCACCGCTGGTAATCGACAAGGCTGAAAAGATGGCGTCACCAAGGATACTCAAATCTCACTGCCACCCGCCTTTCCTACCCGAGGATATCAGCACCGATGATCCGAAAGCTCCTTCACACCGGATCTGCGTAGTCTTGCGTAGTGTGGCGTACCGAGTACGCCAAAAGTAGACTGCGTTTTCATGAAAACAATATTGCTTCGGCATAGTCCCTGCGTAGGTAATGCCTAGGCTTGCGGACGATGGCCTATGGTTACGTACCCTGTGCGAAGGTGTACCTACGGCATACGCAATTGGCGCGCAATGTTCGATTGCGTATAACAGGCGTAAGTTTGCGTATGTTTACGTAGGCCTGGCGTAAAGGGTACGTAGGTTTGCTTACGGTTGCGTATGGTTGCTAACTGTGTGCAGGTAGAATCTAGGACGCCTTTATACGCTTTTACTGCTTCGTCGGACTGCCGTAGAGTAGCGTACTATTTCGTAGGCATGGCGTACAGTACCGTAGTTCTGCATAGACTTACGTGAACAATGTGTACTTTCTGCGTCTAGTGTCTACGCCGAAAGTCACGTACCCTTTTACGTCCCTCAGCGTATAGTTACGAAGGCCAGCATAGGGTAGCGTACGTTTGGCGTAGTCGGTACGCAACACTACGCAGTTCTACGTATGGCCTAGCCTTTAAACAAGACAACATGCCTGATAGACGCCGAGCGACTAAAAAGAGACTAATCGCGAAAACCTGAATGAACGCCAATGCGAATTGCCCAGACCTGTGGCCTTTATCAATCTGATTTGGATTTCTTATGTTAACCATTGTTTCCGACTGGAATTCGCTCCAGAAAATGGAGCGTTCAATCAGCGAACGTATCCTCGCACGACGTCAGCATATCCAACACACACACACACACAGTAAACTCTACGTAGTGCGAAATATGGACCTACATGCTATGAACTATTACGTACGTGCTAAGACCACTGACCTCTACATGGAACGAATCACGAACGAAGCCAACTGGGAGATCGCCGTTCTGATTGGTCAATGAATCCAAAGTAGGCGTATTGGCATGCTAATATGTATCTATGAATAATTCATGCGGAGCAGTGAAACCCACTTTCCAAAAGGCCTCATGACATTCGTCATTCGGTCGCGCGTTCACTCCGGGTATCTAGACTCATCTCAGCCGCTTAGCCAGAGTCAACGAGGCCTTGTCAAAAGGCTACGTATGGCCCGGTGTGCAAACCGCTTTTTAGTCACACCAACGAGACCCTTGTCACAGGCCAGCATCTCTGGCCGTGTCAGATATAGAGTACCGAAGTGTTAAATTCATATTCGCTCGTCGCTAAGGTTACTGGTTCTAAACAACAAAACCTACCACAAAACCATTCAAGCAACGGGCTGGAGCAGGGCAGGGAAACTTCAACATTTGAGGCTGGTGTGATCACCATTTCCTGGGTTCTTCACTGGATTATGTTGATATATAGTAATGTATGCAATTCGCATTTTGACTACTAAGATAAAATTATTCGTAAAAGGTGCATAATATAGAGATATCGACTGCTACGAGAGGACTGGCTGTTTTTATACGCTCAAGGGAAATTTGCCTCCGCTGCTATCACCCCGAGGCGCATCTGTGTGGTGGCGCGCCGAGGGGAGATAGCAGCGGAGGCAAATTTCCCAAGAGCCAGTAGAGAAACAACCATTCCTCGAGTATTAAAACAGTCGAAATCCCTTTTATATGCCGAATTAAAACAAAAATCTACCAAATATTCTTACCTTATCCTTTTATTGGATAAAGATTGGTTAAGACATCGCGGAAAATCTGATAAACTGTCTGTTTATCACCGCCCGAAAAATGACTGAAATTTTCGATCAGTTGGGAATCTCAGACAAAAAGCACTGTATGATGTCTGCGCTCGCTCAAAGAACATTTAAACACGTAAACCAATGGGTATCGCAGCAAGATTTTATTATTTTGCCTGTAACTGGAATTTTGCCGGGATTATTAAATGGTTTCTTTACGGGAATGGCTAAAACCATGACTGCAATTTCGACCAATCAGATGGCTGGATTTCTTAAGTGAGGTATATAAAATAATATATAATCTAGTCACTTTACAGTTACATATGATTTACGATTTGGTAACATTACGAAAATGGTCTATATTGCGTTGATTTGCAGGTGATTTACGTAGCCCGGAACCCAAAGGATACGGCTGTTTCCTACTACCATTTCTGTCATTACATTCCACCCCTGCCGAGCTATGATTCTTGGGATATGTTCTTTGAAGAGTTTTTAGCGAACAGGGGTAAGGCGTCATTTAGAATTTTATACCCAAGAAGGGACATTTTCTGAAAAATGAAATCTGAACGTGATCGCAGATACTTACAAATAATCAGCCGAAGACTATTTCGAAAGCTTTGTCAATTAGGCCTACTTTTTTAAATGTGTGGTTGCACTAATGATGTACTACGCAATCTGAACATTGTTTCTATAACGTATTATTATAATTATTAGGGATTTGGTGTCACCTGGGCCTGGGAGATAAAAAGCTAACTAGACCACTGTAATCCTTGAGTGTCTTCTCTCGATATAACTGATTGGGGTATACAGGTGGACCACTTTGCCGGGGTTTCCCCTACTCCTATACGAATAGTGCAGTGTGTTCTTAACGTACACAGGTGGTGACTCCCCTCCACACGAGATTCAAATCTAAGATTTTATCTGAGGGACTTCCCCTTTAATTCCCACTTCGAAAACAAAGGACTCGATGCCAAAATCCAACAGCGCAGCTACGGAAGCAGCGAGCTCCGGGACCTTACTACTACAGCTGACTTGAGGGGGCGCTAGAGGGGATTTTGCGGTAATGCTGCTAGTACAGCATGGCTTTAAAATATGGGTACACTGAAAACACATGCATCAAACAAGATTATTTTGGCAATAATTATTGAAATGACTATTGAGATGATTTCATGAAAGTCATTGCGATTGCATTATTTTTAGCTCAGCTCTTCAAGGATCTTGGTTTGAAAACGTGTCGCCATGGTGGAGGAGAAGGAATCATCCAAACGTTCTATTTCTCAAATACGAAGATATTATGAAAAAGGTGAGTTGTATCGTTGTATCCCCTAAAATAAAATATTCTTTATTTACTTCAATCATTTAAAAAAGTAAAGGAAAATTTGTCGAACATTTTTCAAGCAAAACTGAAATAGAAGGTCAGAAGTACAGATATTTCAAATTTTTACCATAAATGGTTCCGGACATTTACAACATGACAATTACAACCGGCCAGTGGCGTACGCAGGATTTTTTCAAGGGGGGGGGGTTAAAATCGGGTCCAACATTTCCCAACGACTCAGGAAAATTTGAAAATCGCGCCGGCCAAAAAGTCGCTCAGTGGGGGGGGGGGGGGGGGGGGGGGGGGTAAGCGCCACTTTTTTTTTTTTTTTTTTTGGGAGTCCAAAAAAAATCGCAACGACTCAGCCAGCCGAAAAGTCGCTCAGTGGGGGGAAGGGGGGGGGGGAGGGGGGGGGGGGGGGGTAAGCGGACATATTTTTTTTTTTTGGTCTCGAATTTTGAAGATTTGACATTTTGCTCCGTTGGGGGGGGGGGTAAGGTCACCTTTCTTAGGTCAGCCATGGGGGTAATGTTTTTTTTTTTTTTAATAATTAAAACAAATAAATTAAAAAAAAATCAAAAGGGGGGGGGGGTTTTAGGGATTTTTTAGGGGGGTTTACACACCCCCCCTGCGTATACGCGCCTGCAACCGGCCAATTCTTTTATGTTACCGCAATGAAAAGGCACTATATCAAATATCTTTCGGATTGGTTTGGATCTAATAGCAAAAGACAATACCCCATGTGATAAAAACTAATAATCATACTAAGCCGTTCCTCTATAGCGCATTATGATATAATGTCCTTTATATGCACTTGTTTGGATATTATAACACTCGCATTAGCCCTGGCAGCCGTTATCAGCAAGGAGTGCATTTTAAGAAATAACTCTCATCATATTTGCACGACGGCATAATCGACTGCCACGTGTGACGTCCTTAAAAGGACGATACATGTGTTAAATGGATTTTAGATTCGCATGATGATTGCTCTTGTCTCACTCCCACTGAATTTAATTTAAATATACAACATGAGGGCCACCGTAGATTTAAATTGTTGTAGTCGTTGTTGTTGTTATTTTGGTTTATGGGCGTTTATCATTCAGAAGTGAATATTTAGGCCTCTTCTGTTAGAATTTTTTTCCCTTTGAAATTAGATTTACTTTTTTTAATCTATAGATTTTGATAAATTGGATTTTTAAAAGGTAAATTTGTATTTAATGTTGAGGAATTCAGTGGCTGGCGAGCAAAAGGCCTATCGGCTATGTTGGACGTCCAAGGACCAGCCCGGACACGGTACGTTGTGTCAAGCTTCTCACCTCAGCCTAATGCTGAGCCTAGGCTCTCCGACGTCCACTAATACGTCTAGTCGTCTCCACCGCGTTTCTTCTCAATTTTGTCCGAAAAACAGATCAAAGTTCCCCCATTCTTATGCGACGGAGAATATTTTCGTTAGTTCTGTCGTATTACAGGTAATAGTGTTACATTAATTGATAATATATTTACTAATATGACAAATTGCAAATGCACGAGTGGAACAATGTGTACTGACATCACTGATCACTTATCTAGATTTTCCTTATTTTCCTTATGTTTTCGTTAAATCCCCGTGGAATCCGTCAATGCATTGAGTATAAAAATATGAAATAGTTCGATTTATGTTTATTTGGGAGCGACTGAAGCGAGTTGGCAAGAAAAGTTTGGCTACACTTTCTTCTTGAGCAGTTTTAAGACAGGCGTGATAGTTACAGTGCGTATACTGTGTAATATATTAAGTTGTTTGTTGAGATAAGATGTCACTTGAAAATGACGACTTTAGCCAATAAAGTATCCCTATAAACCAGGTAGCTTATTCAGATGAAAATCGTATAAGGTTTAGGTAAACTGCTTATAGAGCAATGCACATAATCTAAACGAAAAACACCTCTCAGGATCTTGAATATACGAGCGCCTCGCCAGAAATTAAGTTTTGACGACGTCACATCAGGGACCAAGCATGCGTAAGCACCCGATGTCATATAGTTAACGAATATATTTTCAGTGCAGTTATTTCACAATAATATAAGTTTGATTAATTTTAAATGTCACAGCAAGGTGACATTCTATTAAAAATAAAATCATTAAATCATAACCACACAACAGTATGAATTCAACACAAAAATAGTAAGATACCTGTGAAGACGGGTTTAGGTTTTTAATCAGAAATAAACACTTTTATAATTCAGTCCTCTGCGCATGCCCATAATTAATAACACAAGCATTTCTATCATTAAAAGACAATAAAAATTGTGTTATGCAATCAAAAGAGAAATGTGTTCAAGGGAACGACAGAAATGGAGTGCATGATAAATAATGCAATTAAGGATTTTGGTAACTCCAATCATTCCAGATATCAATATTACATGTTCATGTATTTTTAACCAAGACCAAGATAAACCAAGGCGAACCTGAGGCATATAAACAGAAAGAACACGGAGTACATGTGTGTACATGTTTTTGTACAGAGTGATAGATGTCGATAATATTTATTTATAAAAGGTGACGATAAAAATGTGAATGTAAACATGAATGAAAGGCATATATATAAATGTTTAATAAGTTCTAGCGAATCAGAAACGCAAACAAGCCGAAACTGAGGCATATAAACAGAAAGAACACGGAGTACATGTGTGTACATGTTTTTGTATGGAGTGATGGATGTCGACAGTAAAAAAAAAAAAAAAGGTGACGGTAAACATTTGAATGAAAACATGAATGGAATGCATATATAAATGTTTAATAACTTTCTAGCGAATCAAAAACGCAAACAAGCCGAAACTGAGGCATATATAGAGAAAGTAAGCAGATTGCATATGTGTACATGATTTGTGAACATAATCAAAAATGCGATCAAATACTACTAAATATTCATTACGCAGCTGCACCGCGCGTGCGAACAAGGATAATAACTAAATATTCATGAGACTGAAGACCTGAAAAAAAGATCACGTGACATGTTACTCATCATTATTATGTATGGATATACAGGCTCATTAATTATGTCATTATACGGCTATAATGGAGATTAGGATCTGCATAGGATAAAACCAGTGGGTATAACAAAACTTTAGACATGAAATGTTACAAATTCATATATATTATCTGACTTTAGTAGTAGGTCAATGATTAAATCCTGCCCGCAACTTCATCTTTCTTTTCTTTAAATCACCACCATGGGAAACAGCAAGTAACAACCACTTTACAGCAAAAATGGATGCACACAAAAAACAAAAACAAAAACTATATCATGTTCCTATAAATTATCAAATGACGATGCAGCATACATCTTTGGCAAATAGTTAATAATATAAAGAATTATAGAAACAAGAAATTAGGTCCTGTTAAAAAGAACATTTACACTGTCTACTGTCCTCTTTTTGAGAGCTGTAGGTGAATGTGTATCACAATTTTAAAGTCATTTAAAATCAAATCAATATTGACTCTGGTCGACGATGGCAATGGTCAAAGACGGCCTATCAGCAACTCCTAAAACTCGAATACAAGTCCAGAGCCAGCCATTTCCTTATCGTACAGCTCGTCATATCGCTTGTTCTGTTCGTCAGTGAAATAATTCTTCCAGTCTCCAACAACACCTTGTGAGGAAATTAATGTAGAATGGTAAAAGGAAAATAGAAAGAGACAAAGATAGATAGAAAGAAATGAATAAATAATAATAAAAGTTAAACAAAATAAGGTTTGAATATAAAACAAAATTTGATATAATATAGATACAAAATTGTAACAGAAAATATTTAAATATATATTGTGGGAATAAAATATTAAGTGGGAAGAAGGGGGAAGATATATTTAGAGAGAGAGAGAGAGAGAAGGAAAATTAAAGGAATGCAGAGAGAATGGGTAAGAGAGTTGAATAATGCTAGCTAAAAGTGGAAAGAGGGGATACAGAAAATCAATTTAGGAATAGATTTTGTATTTGTAATACACAGTCTCATTTAATAATTTCTAAAAAAAGGATATAAACCCGACATAAGAGAGGAGAAAGACCCACGGAACAAGAAAATACATCGTGACAACACAAGCAGAGAGATTGGACGTTAAATTTGGATGTCAAAGGTAGGCTATATTAGTGGTTTAAAATCATGATGTTCAAGGTTTTAACCCGCGGTACTCGAAAATACCGACAGCCGAAAATAAGAGGATCCATTCGCATTTACTCCAGTGGAAGGGGGAGGGGTTATTTTCGATTCGTTGTGTCTTTTGCCAATACAGTATATCAATTATGTAATCAGCTAGTACCTTTTCTCATGAATGAGGGTTTATTTGATTGTCCGGGTCCGGACTCCGGGTTGCCCTTCTGTATCAGACTGTCGGGATTCGATGAGGGGTTCTTCTTCATTGCCTTAAACGTCGAAGCTTTCGCGATTTTCTCGATGACGTCATCTGAAAGGGACTTTCCCATGAATTCAGCTATCTGTCGTACGGCTCCTGGTAAGTCCTAGAAGTCGTATGAAGAATTAAGGATTATCTTATTTAACATTATCAAAATGTTTTCACCATTGAAATTCCCCTATTCGATGTGACTCTTATCATTACATTACGTTATTTATGATATATTTGTGTTAATATTTTTATCAAGTTGCAGACATTGTTGTTGTTTCTATTATATAAAGCGCTTTGTATATATCAGAAAAGGCGAAATAAAAAAAAGTACATTGTTTTCTGGTATTTGTTTTTATATCATTAGCAGCAATATTATTATCATCATTATCAGTATAATTTACTATCATTAGTATTTGTAGTAGAAGTAGAAGTAGTAGTAGAAGTAGTAGTACCAGTAGTAGTAGTTGTAGTAGTAGTAGTAATAGTAGTAGTGATACAATTATTATTATTATCACCATCATCATCGTCATCATCATTATTAGTATAAGTATTATCATTATTAGTATTAGTATTATTATTGTTATTGTTTTACTTGTTCTTGTTTGTGTAAATATGAAAAATAATGATTCCACGAAAAAGGTTATCTAATACGTTTACCCAAAGATATCTACCATCTTTTTGGGATAATATTCTAAGGGGCTTATCGATTAGGGAGCTACTGGTCCGGGGAGACAACTAATGCACATTTGCCACTCTCAACCCAGGTGTTTAATGGTTTCCTGATGGGATTTATTCCTTTAAAGGTATTACAAAGTTTTGGTATGGGGTCATGAATTTGGTTCAAATTAACATATTGGAAGCATATGCGTTCCTACAATATTCATTGATCGTTGTCCCGGTTGAAATCGAGTCTAAAGTTATGAAATTATAAATAATAAACTCTTTATGTTGTATAGCTCCCTCTCAAGGTAAAGATATCAATTTAGCTATGAAACAATGTTTCTTGACTAAAATCGACCGATTAGCTATTCCCGTTTGGAAATGATATATTACAACTACATATTCTGAGATGTTCATGGTCGCAGCTACCATTGTACGGCCGTAGGCGCTATTTGAAATTTATCAAAATTTACCGGGAGCACCGGTAAATTGTTATATTCATTTTTTCTCGAAAACAGAAGTGTTTAAGGGGTTAATTTTTTAGTGCTTATAATACATCCACAGGGGCATCCAAATATATCAAAATTGTAAAGATTCAGTATCCACCCAATTTTCGAAATTTCCCAAAACTTTGTATTACCTTTAAGTAAATTAAAAGTCAAATGAAAAATATCATATTTCAGGTGCTAAATTGGCGTTTATAAAGTTATGGAAGTAAAACGAACTGCCAATTTAAACTGATACCCCCGTCTTAGGGTAGAAATGGAAAAACGGATGTTTTAGGAAAGGATAAAGGGTAGTAAAAGTGATTATATCAAAACATGAATTCCTCTAAATTACATCATTTCGGTTGATGGCAGATACAACTCACCTTCTTCATATCTTCGTACTTGAGAAAGAGAACGTTTGGATGATTTCTTCTCTTCCACCATGGCAACACGTTTTCAAACCAAGATCCTTGCATAGCTGAGGTAAAAAGAATGCGATCACATTGACTTTAAGAAATCATCTCAAAAGTAATTGCAATAATTAATATCAAAATAGTTCTGTTTGAAGCATGTGTTTTCAGTGTACCCATATTTCAAAGCCATACTGTACTAGCAGCATTAACGCAAAATCCCCTCTAAATAGCGCCACCTCAAGTCAGCTGTAACAGTAAGGTCCCGGAGCTTGCTGCTTCCATAGCTACGATGTTGGTTTTTGCATCGAGTCCTCTGTCTGCGGAGTGGGAATTAAAGGGGAATCCTCTCTGAGGCTGTTCACATCGGCAGAGATAGCGCGGTCTAGCGCGCGCTAGACCGCGCTATCTCTGCGGTGTGGAAGGTACAACGTCGTTTCGGTCCGCCCAACAGCGAGCCACGGCGAGCCAAAACGGCGTGCCACTGGAGCACCTCTTGGGGTAGTCCACGAGAGATAGCGCGGTCTAGCGCGCGCTAGACCGCGCTATCTCTGCCAGTGTGAACCCGAGCTACGATAGCACGCCGGAAGTAATCGTTCTACACGCGGGGAATATTATACTCATTCTATTTTGGTGCGATCTGAATCTGAATCGGTACAGTTCAACACTCCTAGTTCGTAATAGCGCGCGAAATCTTTGACCGCTCTGACCTCATGACGTCACGCGTCATGACAACAGGACCTCTCAAAAAAGGGGGTGCTACGATAGACCGCGCTATCTCACTGCGGTGTAGATCCGGCGAATGCCAATGGGCGGACCGTGGGTCGCGCTACGATAGCGCGATCCACGGTCCGCCCACGGTCCCTCCTTGCGGTGTGAACACGCCCTATGATAGGATGTTTGATTAGAACCCTGTGTAGAGGGGGTCACCACCTTTGCACGTTAAGAACCATGGACCTACGTGTTAAGAACCCACTGCACTATTCGTATAAGAGTAGGGGAAACCCCGGTAAAGTTGTCAACATGTACACCCCAATAAGTTATATCGAAGAGACTCGAGGATTACCAGTGATCCAGTTCGCTTTTTTACCTCCCAGGCAGGCGCGTACGCAGAGGGGGGGGGGGGGGGGGGTTATATACCCCCTCCCCCCTCTGGTATTTATTATATTAATAATAATAATATCCTATAGAAACAACGTTTGGATTACGTAATACCTCATTAGTACGATCAAACATTTCAATAAGTAACTGACAAAGCTTTTGAAATAGTCTTCGGCTGATTTTTCGAAAGTATCTCCGATCACGTTCAGTTTCCATTTGTCAGAAATTGTCCCTTCTTGAGTATAAAATTCTAAATGACGACTTACCCCTGTTAGCTAGAAACTCTTCAAAGAATACTTCCCACGAACCATAGGATGGCAGGGTCGGAACGTATTCACAGAAATGGTAGTAGGAAACAGCCGTATCCTTTGGGTTCCGGGCTATGTAAATCACCTGCAGATCAATTCAATAGGCCATTTAACCACATTTGAATGCATAATGTGTCATTGTGAAGTGACTCGGTGCAAATTATTACATGCACCTGCTACGAATAATTTTATCTAAGTAGTCAGAATGCGAATTAGATGATAATCTAGTGAAGGACCCAGGAAGTGGGAATCATTCCAGCCAAAAATGTTGAGTTTTCCCTGCCCTGCTCCAGCCCGTTGCTTGAATTATTTCGTGCTGAACCTTGTGCGCATGCTCTGTTTTTTTAATCCAGTAGCATGGACGACGAGCGAGTTTAAAGAGCCACTCTAACCCAACTAACATGCCTTTCAAAACATGAATACACCTCTACTTATTAATATTCCAGCCTCCGATTTTTCAGAAAATCTCTGTATAATTGACCCTTTAATTTAAGTGGCCCTTTAATTTAGCACGCCTTGGGATCTAGGATTGAGTTGTATAATACTCTATATCTGACACGTCCGGAGATGGTGGCCTGTGACAAATTAGGTCTCGTTAATGTCACTAAGGTATTAAAGTTGCTCAAGCGTGGATATATAGAGGGCAGCACATGGACGTACGCACCAGAGCCATCAATAGGGACTTTTAGATTGACTGGACGAGAACACGACGAACGCCGACTGATCATGCGTGTCAACGTACTTAACTGCCCATGTTGACTACAATTAGAAATCTTTTAGATTGCACTCGACGATATACATGCATGCAGGAAGTAACACTATGAAGATCACGGACAAAGAGAGAGGACAAAATATACAGTTCCTCATTCTACCCTCAACAAAAGAACATCCCTTCACTGCTATTATGTAAAAATGTGTTTAACAGGTGAATATGCATGTGACACCTGTTCTAAACAAAAATTACATAATAGCAGGGAAGGGATGTCCCTTTGCCTACCTAATTGGAACTTTATGTTATGCGCACGCGGCATACCTTGAGCATGTAAAGGCGCTATATAAATATCAATATGTATGTATGTACTAGATTTAGGAAAATCAGGGTTGACGCATTCTCGATCGCCGACTGAGACGACGTAACGCATGCGCAGTGCCTTAAAATGACGTCACACGTAGCAGTGAAAGCTGTCGACGTGCAAATCTAAAAGTTTGGCCAACCGGGTTTGAGTTTTTTTTTTTTTTAAATTTATTTATGCATGCATGTTCACAATTTTACAATTCATTGAAGTTAACATCACATGAAAAAATAATATAATATAACAAATCATTTTCAATTTTACATGGATCATGGATGAATAGGTGTAGAAAAAGAATATAACATTGTTTTATCAAAGACAAGTTGCAACTTATATACAGTTTGAAGAATGAACACACAAAGGTGATGAAACATAATCAAATAGAGCTTGAATCGTTAAAACACCTTTCAAATATATAATATATGACAAATAAAATTCCTAAAGTTTTGTAGTGAACTATTTACACTATTACAAAGTTAAAAAAAGAAAGAAAAAAAAAATCGTTAAGCCTAGTAACAAAATTATGTAAGATTTAATTAGAACTGATAAATAGATTATAATGTAAGTAATATCTTACATCTCTGAAATTATCATACATTTGAGTACTCTTTTAAAGGAGTTTGTTGATTTTATATTTCGAATATCATTAGGTAAAGAATTCCATACATCTGGACCTCTGTGTCTGATTGATTTTTGGGCTAATGTAGTGTGAGGATTGACCACATGTAAATTCGATGACTGCCTTGTTGAATACGAATGAACCATGTTATTAGGTTGGAACATTGAAGATAATGACGTAGGTAATAATTTGATATTAAAACGGAACATAAATATGGCAATTTGGAGGAAGTTAATATCATCAATCTTTAAGCATTTCAGTTTAACAAATAGTGGGGTAGCCTGGTCACGATAACCAGCTCGGGTACATATGCGTACAGCTTTCTTTTGCAGCAGAAGAATATTATTAGTCACACTCTTGGATGTTGCCCACAAAATATTACAATAAGAGATGTGTGGTAAAATTAGACTATTATATAGCATAAGTAATATTCTATCAGAAACAAAACATTTTATTCTATACAGTACGCCAATATTTCTGGAGATTGGTGTAACAATGTGTTTTACATGGTCGCTCCAGTCAAGTTTTTCATTGATATAGACACCAAGGAATTTCGTACATGTCTTTCTCTCTAAAGAAATATCATCTAGTTTAATATTAAAAGCAAGGTTGTCATTAGATTTTCTACCTCTAAAATGAATATAATTTGTTTTAAGAACATTGAGAGAGAGCACATTACTTCTAAACCATAAAGTCAACTTTGGTAGTTCCGAATTTAGTTTCTGTTCAAGAGTGTTGATTTCGCGATGAGACAAGAAAACACTCGTATCATCTGCAAATAAGGTATAATTTAAAGTTTTAGATACATTACAAATATCTTTGATATAAATAAGAAATAATAATGGGCCCAGGATGGATCCCTGCGGAACACCACATTTAAGATACAGAATGTCAGAGTTAACAGAGTTATAATAAGTGTACTGTCTTCTCATAGTTGGACACAATATAGCGACTTCTGCTTTGTTGGGCAAGCACAAAAATAAAGAATATACGCCATGTTGTGACCCAGTGAAACCAAGTTGGCTAAACTATGTGTATAGATGGCTCTGGTACGCACGGGAGCGCAATACCCGTTGGCTAAGTGTTATGTATAGTCAGGCGCGTACGCAGGATTTTTTCAAGGGGGGGGGGGGGGTTTAACATTTTTAAATCGGGCCGAAAATTTCGCAACGACTCAGCCAGCCGCTGAATAAGTGAGTGGCGGGGAGGGGGTAAGAAGACACTTTTGGGGGGGGGGGTCTCGAAATTTGAAAAAATGACATTTTGCTCCGTTGGGGGAGGGGTAAGGTCAACGTTTTTAGGTCAGCCATTGGTAATTTTTTTTTTTTTTAATTTAAAAAATAAATAAATAAATAACAAAGGGGGGGGGGGTTCCTTCAAAATACACACATAACAAATACCAAAGGGGGGTTCAACCCCCCCCCCCCCCCCCCCCCTTGCGTACGCGCCTGTGTATTGTTGCCTACTTCACGAACATCTCTAAAGTGACTTACGCGGCGGTTGCAATGGAGAAAAATCTCTGTTTGTTGAAGCTGTAAAATAGTTTGTGCACATACGAAATAACGTCCCATCGAAAGTATATTGAGAATCAGCGAAATAGCCAGGTCCTCGGCAAAAAGTGTAGCCACAAACTTACCTTAGCTTTCGGATCATCGGTGCTGATATCCTCGGGTAGGAAAGGCGAGTGGCAGTGAGATTTGAGTATCCTTGGTGACGCCATCTTTTCAGCCCTGTCGATTACTGGCGGTGACTAAAATGACGTCCCAATATAAGAATAGTCATAAATAATCAGTCAACATGAAAAAAGTGAGTATGGAAATGATCAAATATTTCCATATGAAATAGTCGATGAGAAAAACAGCAAGTAATAATCACATTTCAATTGTGAATTAACATGCTGGAACTAATGCTCTTATGCTCTTATCTTATGCAATGGTAAAATGGTTCATGATCTTGACTCTCAATCCAGGGGTTAAAGGTTAGAATTCCAGCCCGGCATTAATGTCCTGCTGCAAGACATTTATCTACATTTGCTTCTCTCCGTAAATGGGTACCTGGTGGCAATTGCTGTGGTAATAATAACTGCAGGACCCGCAGTATTGATACTGATGTGGCTATAATCTGGGTATTAAAATAATACCCGGTTATTATTATTTAATATCATTAAATTGATTGTACTTACCGATGCGTCTAGGGGGTTTTCCACGATCTCAAGGAATGGAACTACAGTCATGATATGGGTGCCGTCCAATTTACTGGTATCACCGTCATGATTAATTAACAGACTCAGCTGCTCCACCCACGTTGTGCCTTGTGTATGAAAATAGAAATTGTCTTATCAATCGGCAGATCCAGTTGGCCGAAACGACCCCGCCTATATCGGCGTAGCCACAAGCGGGCGGAGGGCATGTGCCCTCGATCAAGTGGTGAAAAGAAAAACAAAAGTAAAAGTGAGAAAAGAGAGAGATAGAGAGAGGAAAGGGGTACGGGGAAAGGAGGATCACGGAAGACGCCTGGTCCACCTCCCTCTCCCTCTTCCTCATCCTCTAATCCCTGCTGCCCATTAGGAGAGTAGATGGGATATTTTCAATATATTATATCTATCTCTTCTGTGGCCCACAAATATACTCTTTTTTTTTCTTTAATAAAATCATCTTTATTCAATATTGCTTTCGACTTTACAAAACATAACAAAACATATATAAATATACATACATAATATAACCAATATAATCAACAACAAGAATATAGCTGATTATATTAGAAAGCTTAGACAGATACCGAGATGTGATTGGACCCAAGCTCGTCACGTGATATCAATTGCGAGGATCCAAATTGTTATATTTTCCTGGCCGGTTATATTTTACCAGCTGGTGAAATGAATATATTTTTAATCAATGCATGTCGCCCTCTTGAGGACTGTATGTCACCAATAACACACATTACACCATTACCGAGGGTCAAATTTTGTTTTCATGATTTTTTTTTCATGATTTTTTTTTTTCCCCTTGAAAGTATTTTTCCACGTTTGTATTTTTCCCGATTTTTTTTTTTCGATTTTTTTTTTTCCAAATTATTTTTTTATAAGAATTTTTTTTTTCTTGAATTATCTCGAAATATTATCTTTCAGTCAATTTTTTTTTTGCACTTCTTTTTCTAAAATTTTGATTGTCCCCGAAAAAAAAATAATTCGGGCAAAAAAAGAATGGACCCACCCCCCCCCCCCCTCAAAAAAAATCAAACCAAGGCTATCTAATGTAAGTGTTGCTTGCATTTCCATAATTTGATTAAACGAATTCGTTTTCATTGGCTGCCTGCCATAGCAACAAACAGAATTGACAAAAGACTTAACTCCGTTCCGTTGACAATCAGACATAGACGAAAGACTGCTTGTTGCTACGGCAGGCAGCCAGTGAAAACGAACTGAACTTTTTAAATCAAATTATCGAAATGCAAGCATCACTTTAAACAAACAGAACTGTTATTCCTTGCTCATTTTTCCTGATTGAGGTGTCATATGAAAGGGCAGAAACTGGACTTTCTAGAAATGTAAATTTTTCTTCGAAATTCAGATACCGCCCGCCAAATGACATTTTGGTTTCCTACCTTCAAATTGCTTTTAATTATAATTGTGATTAAGTTATGATAAAACATCGATAACTCTCGGTTTCGTTTTTTGGGGGGTCGCACTGTATACTGAAAAATAAAAATAACAAAAAAGGGGGAAAATTATAGGAAGAAAAAAAAATGAATTACAAAAATTATCAACAACAACAAACAAATTATTATAATGATAAAAAAAAAAAAAAAAAATTATAGAAGAAAAAAAATTATCAAAAAAAAAATGAATTCCCGATATCGCGTGCATTCAGTAAAAATAACTACACGGTAATTGACCAATCAGATTGCAGGGATTCTTCTATCCATCTTATAATTTATTCTGTGACCGCCAGTGATGTTTTGAGCTAGGCCTCTACTGATTGTCCGAGTGAATGATTCATATTTGCACACCAAGTTCAATAACCTAGTTAAAATGTGCATGTCCTCTGGACAAAATAATAATCTTTTTTTTTTTTTTAATTTTCCATTCTTAGGATCACAAGAAATCTGTATGTCTACCTGACTTCGGATAGGTCACGATGAACATGTCATCGGGTCGACATTCGAATTTCCTGACGCGCTTCAGCACCGACAAAGACATGATGTTAGGCATAATGACGCCTTCGCACTCGTAGCATGTCTGGACTACGCAATCGGGAACCTTTGATGAAAAACCTGAACTCATGTTGCTGCCTGTAACTGCATAAATACATAAGGAATCGAGAAAAGGAAAGTGTATAAACAAAATTACCTAACGAATCATCTGGGTGTTGGATTTTTCCAGTCAAGGTTATTCATAATCATGAACATGAATTACATGCTGCTTGTAAGTGTAGGCTTGCATGGTGATGTAGATATACAGAAGGCTTGCGGGTGCACCATGTGAGAGAGAGGGAGGATTGAGGAGTCCTGAAAAGGACTCTCGGTAATCTTTCTTGAGGGTTTGTTAGTCCTGAAAAGGACTGTTGGTATAGTCTTGAAAAAAGGGACTTTTAGATTTGCACGTCGACAGCTTTCACTGCAACGTGTGACGTCATTTTAAGGCACTGCGCATGCGTCACGTCGTCTCAGTCGGCGATCGAGAATGCGTCAACCTTGATTTTCCTACATCTAGTACGGTACTAGTATGCCGCATGCGCATAAAATATACAGTTCCTCAGGTAGACAAAGGAACATCTCTTCCCTGCTATTATGTTAAAATGTGTAGAACAGGTGTCACATGCATATTCACCTGTTCTACACATTTTTACATAATAGCAGTGAAGGGATGTTCTTTTGTCTAGCTACCACATTTTTGTTGAGGGTAGAATGAGGAACGGGATATTTTGTCCTCTTTCTCTGTCCGTCATGTTCATAGTGTTACTTTCTGCATGCATGTATATCGTCGAGTGCAATCTAAAATATTTGTAATTGTAGTCAGCATGGGCAGTTGAGTACGTTGACACGCATGATTAGTCGGCGTTCGTCGTGTTCTCGTCCACTCAATCTAAAAGTCCCTAATGACTGTTGGTTATCTTTCTTAGCTTATAGTTCTAAAGAAAACTGTAGCGCTTGGAGAGGATGAGTAGCGGGAATGGCTCGATGTTTCGAACAGGTTGACTATCCGTCGTCAGGAGTGGAGAAACCCAGACCTACCAAGTCTTACGCCTATAGCTGGTCTCTTATATTTTGTTTTGCATAGTAGAATGGTAACTGTTCATTGTACATTGTGTACTGTTTGTAAACACTACATGTACTTTATATAATATAGATAACATTTGAAATGTACTTCTTTTTTTCAAAGTAAGGACTTATGATGGCTGCATGTGCACTAAACCCATTTAGAAGTCCTATACAGGTTGATGTTATTGTGTCTCTATTGAAATACGTTTTTTTACATTGTGAATTTACATCAGAAGCGCAATTTGATTAATTTTACATTGTCAACAATTTAAAAGGTAATCCCTATCGCCCTGCAAAATGCTCAAGGGGATACAATAATTACTTTCAATACTTGTTTCGGAGTTCACTTTTTTGAAATACCCGTTTAGCGTGTGAATTCTCGAAAGAACCACGCGAATTCCTCATTTAGGGTGTATTTTGGCTTCAGAAGAAATCCTTCTTTACGGGGTGTCTGGAAAACCTGTGTTCATGCATACTTACAGTATGTCTACATGACTGAGACCCCGGGCCTAGGACCCCAGTGCAGAGTTGGTATTTCGAACACTCCAATTAAGCTGATTGAATCTTTGCGCAGCACAAAACGTACGACTATACGGTACATGGGTCCGAAAATCAAACTATTTTCTATGCATAATTTTCGAAACGCGTTGCGAAAATTACTAACGGTCGATATAATTTCATATAAAGGCAGTTACCAGTCTTTATCCTTTAGGGGAATTTATAGTTGGTATTATCTCTTGCTCACCATAGGATTCACACAAGTTTATATGTTTAGCCTGCACAAGGGACACATCCCCTTTAAGTAGTTAATTCGGTTCCATGACACATGCTCCGCCGACGATTGCTCCGCCGACATTTACTCCGCAAAACGCGACAATTGCTCCGCGACATTTGCTCCGCGACATTTGCTCCGACGTCAAATGCTCCGCCGACAGGTGCTCCGCCGACAGTTGCTCCGCCGACAGTTGCTCCGCCGACAATTGCTCCGCCGACAGATGCTCCGCCGACAATTGCTCCTCCGACAATTGCTCCGCCGACAATTGCTCCGCCGTCAATTGCTCCGCAAAACGCGACAATTGCTCCGCCGACATTTGCTCCGCCTGAAGCGACACTTGCTCCGCCGACATTTGCTCCGCCGACATTTGCTCCGCCGTCAATTGCTCCGCCGACAATTGCTCCGCCTGAAGCGACAATTGCTCCGGTGACATTTGCTCCGCCGACAATTGCTCCGACGACATTTGCTCCGCCGACAATTGCTCCGCCGACAATTGCTCCGTCGACAATTGCTCCGCCGACAATTGCTCCGCCTGAAGCGACAATTGCTCCGGTGACATTTGCTCCGCCGACAATTGCTCCGACGACATTTGCTCCGCATGAAGCGACACTTGCTCCGGTGACATTTGCTCCGACGACATTTGCTCCGCCCAAAAAGTGTCCCATTAAATACAAATGCTACTAGTACTACGACAAATGCTTCGCCGACAATATTTTTTTTTCACGGGTTGTTTTTGTTTCTTTCTTTTTTTCTTCATTTTCTGAATGCATTTCATGAAATTATGTAAATGAAATGAAATGAATGAATGTTGATAATGTGGGAGGAAAAAGCAGTTGCCTAAAAGTCATTTCGAATATACTGAAATAACTTTCCATCTATCACTGTACGTCCCACATAATGTACACTAAACACTCATTACATGTCATGGGAAGTTTTTTTTTTTTTAAAGTAGAGCAGCAAGCCACATTCCCCAATACGC
Organism: Strongylocentrotus droebachiensis; assembly: GCA_035222895.1. Classification (NCBI taxonomy): domain Eukaryota; kingdom Metazoa; phylum Echinodermata; class Echinoidea; order Camarodonta; family Strongylocentrotidae; genus Strongylocentrotus; species Strongylocentrotus droebachiensis. Next base: position 321,538 of record JAVYIG010001134.1, on the reverse strand, counting down.
GCATACCTCCTAGTTAATTTCAAACAGCTCATCAATATGTAAGACCTGAAATTACCTCAATGAAAGAAGACTAATAACATGAGAGGAAAGAAAAGAGCAAAAAAGACAACCGTTTTTTGCTATTCCCCATAATGTTTGATTTAAAAAAAAAAAAAAAAAAAATTATAGCTCCTTACGCAAGTTCTCCGGCGAAAGATAATTACTCCGCTCAAAATCTGTTTCATGTATTACTCATTAGCTGATCCAAAGCTCAAGGCTATCTCTCTCTCTCTCTCCCATGCTCCTCCTTTTCCTGTTTACACCGTTTTCTTGTCTTCTTTGCTCTTTTCTTTCCTCTCATGCTATTAGTCTTCTTTCATTTCCATCACTTCTTCTCTGCTCCCCCTCTCGAGTTCTATTTCTCTCGTGAAATTGAAACGTAAAGTAATACAATCATGTAGTACATTCTTGTTTAGAATAATATTTGCAATAATATCCAGTCCATTTTCTAAAGGTTTCTTTCCTTTAGTTAAGTGTGTGTAGCTTTAATATATATATGTTAGTGTGCAAAACACTCCGTTTCATTCGAGTACTTTGTTTTCACTAAATAATTTAAGGGACTCACGAAGCCACCGGAAGAAGAGCAATTGGCTTATCGTGAAGAACTAACATCAAACTGCAACAAAATGATTTGTATAAATGTGAATAAGCAGAAAGGCTGCCATCTCATTTTCCCGTCTGAATGGGTTCTCTTCCTTACGTATCATAAGTGCCCTTATTTTCTAAACTTTTTTTTTATATTTGTGTGTTTATTAAATTTTCAATCATATAAAAATTACATATTTACAAGTCATTGGTAATAATTAGACAAACAAAAAAAAAACAATATGTATAAGAACAACTAACAATAATGAAAGGACAAGAAAGTTATAAAAAAAAAACATTATAGTAAAAAAAAATACACTGTACACATATAAATCATAGTTTGAACTCCAGTGCATAAAGGGGAGTGAGGGGGCACAGGAATAAAAGTTAAATCAACATGAGTATCATAAGTCAAATCGCCATTTCTTAAAATGCGAAACAGGCTTGTTCCTTTTTTTCGCTGAGAAATATTCAATATCTTTTTGTTTCTTTATAAAACTCTTAAAAAGATCAACACTTGGTAAATCCCCCTTACTTATTTTCTAAACTTCCATGATGACCTATTACATTGTATAATGCTTTACCTAGTAAGATGCATTGATCGAGGTAATTTCAGGTATTACATATTGATGAGCTACTTGAAATTAACTAGGAGGTATGCGCGTATTGGGGAATGTGGCTTGCTGCTCTACTTTTTTTTAAAAACTTCCCACGACATGTAATGAGTGTTTAGTATACATTATATAGGACGTACAGTGATAGATGGAAAGTTATTTCAGTATATTCGAAATGACTTTTAGGTAACTCCTTTTTCCTCCCACTTCATCAACATTCATTCATTTCATTTCATCTACATTATTTCAAGAAATGCATTCAGAAAATGAAGAAGAAAAAAAGAAACGAAAAAAATAGGTGTAAAGAAAATATTGTCGGCGAAGCATTTGTCGTAGTACTAGTAGCATTTGTAGTTTATGGGACACTTTTTGGGCGGAGCAAATGTCGGCGGAGCAATTGTCGCTTCAGGCGGAGCAATTGTCGGCGGAGCAATTGTCGGCGGAGCAAATGTCGGCGGAGCAAGTGTCGCTTCAGGCGGAGCAAATGTCGGCGGAGCAAGTGTCGCTTCAGGCGGAGCAAATGTCGGCGGAGCAAGTGTCGCTTCAGGCGGAGCAAATGTCGGCGGAGCAATTGTCGGCGGAGCAATTGTCGGCGGAGCAAATGTCGGCGGAGCAAGTGTCGCTTCAGGCGGAGCAAATGTCGGCGGAGCAAATGTCGGCGGAGCAATTGTCGCGTTTTGCGGAGCAATTGACGGCGGAGCAATTGTCGGCGGAGCAATTGTCGGCGGAGCAATTGTCGGCGGAGCATCTGTCGGCGGAGCAATTGTCGGCGGAGCAACTGTCGGCGGAGCAACTGTCGGCGGAGCAACTGTCGGCGGAGCATTTGACGTCGGAGCAAATGTCGCGGAGCAAATGTCGCGGAGCAATTGTCGCGTTTTGCGGAGTAAATGTCGGCGGAGCAATCGTCGGCGGAGCATGTGTCGGGTTACCGTTAATTCAGTGAACCTACATTCAACAAGCCAAGTTTTTAATTAGGTTCACTTTTCATCTCCGTGTTCAATGATTTGCATTCTTTCTTGTCATTAATTACTAGTATTCAATATCACTTAAAGAAATGATGTTTTGTAAAATGCATTAAACTTTGCAAATTTTGCATGAAATATGAACAAAAGCTTTCAATCAATCAATCAAATCAATCAAACACCGGGAATATGGTGGTAATAATAACACGAATTAATAATTCCCTATCAGATAACTGGCTGGGGTTTAGTTCACGTCATGCGCTATGTTTACGTCGAAAGTTCACACCTTTCTCCTTTCTAACAGGCCTATTTCTTTATCATCATTCAGTATGTTTGTATATAACAATCTTACAGTGATTAACATATCCAGACAGCGAATGCAAAGTCCATATATTTTACCAATGTTTGCATTACCATACAGGCGCGTACGCAGGATTTTTTCAAGGGGGGGTTTTAACATTTATAAATCGGGCCGAAAATTTCGTAACGACTCAGCCCACCGCTGAATAAGCGAGGGGGGGGGGGGGGGGGGGGGGGGGGGTTAAGAGGACACTTTTTTTTTTTTTTTTTTGGGTCCCAAAAAAATCCTCGAAATTTGAAAAAATTTTGCTCCGTTGGGGGGGGGGGGGGTTGGGTCACCTGTTTTTGGTCAGTCATGGGGGTTATTTTTTTTTTTTTTTTTTTTTTTTTTTTTTTAATAATTTAAAAAAGAAAAAAAAAAAAAAAATCCAAAATCGACTTGCATTATAATATGGTAACAGGCGCGTACGCAGGGGGGGGGGGGGGTTTAACCCCCAAACCCCCCCCCCCCCCCTGCGTACGCGCCTGTTACCATATTATAATGCAAGTAGATTTTGGATTTTTTTTTTTTTTTTTAAATTATTTTTTTTTAAGTATTTTTATGTGTATAAACCCCCCCAAAACCACCCCCCCCCCCCCCTGCGTACGCGCCTGTTACCATATTATAATGCAAGTCATCACATGTAAACTGCAAGTCATTCCTTTGCTCTTTCTATCTTGTTGACATAAGGTTCAGTGTTTATTTTAAAACTTTAATTTTCTTTCATAGCCTATTTCGCTCTGAAATATTATTGTTATAGTGGTTATTTTACCTAGCTGCTAAGAAAGCACAAATGCTTGTTAGTGAGCAACCATACGGCCGGCTTTAGGTCCTCTCCGAGGGACCTGGTAATGAGGATTAATGCCTTATCAAAGGGCACTACCGCATCGACTTGATTTCGAACCCGGGTCACCGGATTACGAGACCACTGCTCTACCGACTGAGCTACTAGAGTTAGCTTGTGATATTTATCTAATAATCATTTTATAGATTTGGACTATTTAAAGCCGTATAAGGCTATAATTGATACGTGCAAAATAGAATGTCACTAACTTCTAAAAGGCATCGTTAAACAATGTTAAATCTGAGACGCACGGCCCTACGTGTTATCAGTGTCTGTGATGTGGTGTAATATTGAAGCCGTTAACAAAAAATCCCCTTCAAAATAATCAAGAATCTTTTTTTGTTGTTTATATATTAAAACAAAACGTATTATGTAAAGGGAACCTTAATTACAAGCATAATCCTTCCAAGGTTTCCTCCTCTTTACTGCAGATTATTGTTAGCATCACTTGTATTTAATGACTTGCCATTGAATAGTTTTTTTGTGTTTTTTTACCGTCGTATCTATCGAATATCATGTACATGTTTTGTTACCTTGTATATGCCTTACTTTGTAAACTCTTTTCATATGCAGTTAATGTGGAAATAAAACCTAAATAAAAATAAAAAGAAGTGCCTCAAAAAAGTAAAAATCTTTGAGTGACCGGTTTTACCATACTCGTTTCCCCCCACTAGACTGTAGTCTCATGAAAACCGTTAGGAAAACGCAAAATTTGATTTCGATTTCCAATCATGAATATCTTGATAATCGGACAGGCGATCAACTTGTAAAAGTCATGGGGTTCCTGACTGACCTAAAGGTTTATAATTATCATTGCAGCATGAGCTAAATCCAGGATTTTGTTTCAGATTCTGAGACAAAGTTACCGGATCCCTTTAAGTCAGTGGTCACCTGGTACATAAGCGTGGTTTGAAATGCACATCCACTCACAGACTAGGTTTGTAAAGCACATAAAAACAATCGCCAAGAGTTTGTAAAAAATCAATTGAAGAGAAATTCCAGTATCCTTTTGCGTTCCCTTTAAAATATCATGTACGGATTGTGCGACATGTCATTCTATAAGATGCGCATATTCTAATAGGTGGTGGATAGGGCAATTGAAGTAATAAATGTACGAGTAATGATAATGAGGAGGAGGGGAGGAGGCTGATACTAATACTACTACTGCTCGGCTACAGTTATGTTACTACTACCGCTACTACTACTACTAGTAGTAGTAGTAGTAGTAGTTCTATTAAAACTACTACTTATATACGAAACATATTAGTAATAATAACAATAAGAGGGAGAAGAAAAAAGAGAAGAAGAAGAAAGAATCGCGCTCTAGATGTAGTCCGGTTCCTTTCTTATCTACCAACGTCAACCTCACATTTAATAGGTTTTATACAAAGTGGTAATTATAGCAATAGACGTATGATGACAAACATGACCATGCTGATGATAAAGCAGATAATGATAACATTACTGATGATTATATCTCACCTGCTCCTTCCTTCAGTTGATAGATGGAATGAAAATGTGTGCAACCAGAGGAGAGTAAGAAGACGCAGTGGCACACCTTTTATGTCGAGATTACGAATAACGATTCACCTAAATCAGAGTACGTGAAACATCAAATCATCTTTTAGAGGCCAAGATCGAGAATGTGGCCTTTGGAACATTGGCCTTGTCTCAAGGCAAAAAGGTATTTTTTTTAATATTTCTTCATGAATTACTTATTAAATGTAGCACTGGGATTTTGAAGAAAAAAAAATCTGGGTCGTAGGTTATTTGAGTAGAAAGAAAAATTCTAGACAGACATTCAGATTTTCTTAAATATTTGTTCTTCATGTACGCTTACAAGTGTCGCATGAACTGAAAAATAAATATTTGCTTAGTATGGGATGAAGAGGCCTAGCTCCTCTAAAAAAACACTGCCTTCGTGTTGTTCACCCCCTCCCCCCACCCCACCCCCTCCTTCGAACAGAAACATGCATTAAAGTAATGGTTCATTATAATAATTCTAGTATTTTTATTATCTGTGTTCAAGGCCTGTCTATGTGTGTATTATCTACGTGCACGCAGGTTGGTCTGTGGACGTGAGTGTGGAAGATGATGATGTGTTTGTAGGTTATATAATGTGTGTATTTGACTAGCATTGTTATACGTATTGTTTTGTGTGTTTTGGGGGGTATTGCATTGGTTTATTGAGATAAAAATCATCGGACATGCAGCTAAAACCTGAAATTGTTCAATTTACAGAGTAAAAAGTACATGGCATAACATTACATTGACAACACATTAAAATATATAGAACAATTAACACTTGTGTATATCTAAATACGATTTACAAATTTCATTGATAATTGATGTGCATACACGAGGAAAAAAAATTGTCTGTTAGAAAGGCTCGATATGTACGTATTGTTTGAGGAGCATGAGCTCCAACCACGTGATATTTGCAGAATATTGAGTACATATTCGAATAGTACATAGTAAATATCGGAGCAGTAGCGTTCGCAGTATTTTTTTCAAGGGGGGGGGGGGGGTTAACATTTTTAAATCGGGCGGAAAATTTCGCAACGACTCAGCCAGCCGCTGAATAAGCGGGGGGGGGGGGGGGTTAAGAGTACATATATATATTTGTTGGGGTCCCAAAAAATTCGCAACGACCCAGCCAGCCGCTCAATAAGCGCGGGGGGTGTCCGAAAATTTGGCCGATCGATATTTGGTTTCGTTGGGGGGGGGGGGGGTAAGGTCAGCTTTTTGGAGTCACCCATTACCACAATTTTTGATTTGTTTTGTTTTGTTAATAACAAAAATTGAAGGGGTACCCCCCCCCCCCCCCCTGCGTACGCGCCTGTATCGGAGTACATACTCGAATAGTTCAATTGAGTACCTTAGAGTCCAAAGTATACATGACTGTGCAATACATTAAAGGTGATCTTCAGTTCTGGTACTGATGGGAATTTGACAGGCCATTTTGAATGCACAAACCTGTGTTCAGTGCCTCGGTACAAGAACTGTACGTGTCGTTGGTTAGGACCAAGGAGTTTTAAGAGCTGGAGTCCTCCCTTACAAAAAAAACCTAATGGTAAATGAATGGTGTTTGAATGGAAGCATCAATGGTAAATGGTATTTCAATGGTGTGCCAGTGGTAGATTCTGTATGGTGAATGGTGTTTCAATGGTGGTGTATGAAGATGAATAGTGTTTCAATGGTAGAGTCTGTATGGTGAATGGTGTTTCAATGGTAGAGTCTGTATGGTGAATGATGTTTCAATGGTGGAATTGTATGGTCAATGGTGTTTCAATGGTGGAATTGTATGGTCAGTGGTGTTTCAATGGTAGAGTCTGTATGGTGAATGGTGTTTCAATGGTCGAGTCTGTATGTGAATGGTGTTTCAATGGTGGAATTGTATGGTGAATGGTGTTTCAATGGTGGCGTCTGATGGTGAATGATGTTTCAATGGTGTAATTGTATGGTCAGTGGTGTTTCAATGGTAGAGTCTGTATGGTGAATGGTGTTTCAATGGTAGAGTCTGTATGGTGAATGATGTTTCAATGGTCGAGTCTATATGGTAAATGGTGTTTCAATGGTGGAATTGTATGGTCAATGATGTTTTAATGGTGGAATTGTATGGTGAATGGTGTTTCAATGGTAGAGTCTGTATGGTGAATGGTGTTTCAATGGTGGTGTATGATGTTGAATGGTATTGCAATGGTAGAGTCTGTATGGTGAATGGTGTTTCAAGGGTAGAGTCTGTATGGTCAATGGTGTTTCAATGATGGCGTCTGTATGGTGAATGGTGTTTCAATGGTAGAGTCTGTATGGTGAATGATGTTTTAAAGGTCGAATCTGTATGGTGAATGATGTTTCAATGGTCGAGTCTGTATGGTAAATGGTGTTTCAATGGTGGAATTGTATGGTCAATGATGTTTCAATGGTGGAATTGTATGGTCAATTGTGTTTCAAAGGCGGCGTCTGTATGGTGAATGGTGTTTCAATGGTGGAATTGCATGGTGAATGGTGTTTCAATGGCGGCGTCTGTATGGTGAATGGTGTTTCAATGGTGGAATTGTATGGTGAATGGTGTTTCAATGGCGGCGTCTGATGGTGAATGATGTTTATATGGTGGAATTGTATGGTCAATGGTGTTTCAACGATGGCGTCTGTATGGTGAATGGTGTTTCAATGGTAGAGTCTGTATGGTGAATGATGTTTCAAAGGTCGAATCTGTATGGTGAATGATGTTTCAATGGTGAAATTGTATGTTAAATGATGTTTCAATGGTGGAATTGTATGGTCAATGGTGTTTCAATGGCAGAGTCTGTATGGTGAATGGTGTTTCAATGGTGGAATTGCATGGTCAATGGTGTTTCAATGGTGGCGTCTGTATGGTGAATGGTGTTTCAACGGTGGAATTGTATGGTCAATGGTGTGCCAATGGTGGATTCTGTATGATGAATGCTGTTTCACTGGTGGTGTATGATGTTGAATGGTATTTCAATAGTAGAGTCTGTATGGTCAATGGTGTTTCAATGGTGGAATTGTATGGTCAATGGTGTTTCAATGGTGGCGTCTGTATGGTGAATGGTGTTACAATGATGGAATTGTATGGTCAATGGTGTTTCAATGGGTGAATTGTATGGTCAATGGTGTTTCAATGGTGGCGTCTGTATAGTGAATGTGGTCTCGATGGTGGAATTGTATGGTCAATGGTGTTTCAATGGTGGAATTGTATGGTCAATGGTGTTTCACTGGTAGTGATTTTGAGAAAACTAGGTGTCCCTTATACTTTGAGTAATTTTTGATCTGATATGTGTCTCTTTTCCGTGAGTAACTGCTGTTTTGTGCCTGTGGTCCCACTCATATGACTCTGTGATGTAAATTATTATACATTTGCTTACATGAACATCTGTTTTTGATTAAAGCCGCTCATAAATCATTCTATTTTATTACAAAAAATTGAAATATTACAGTATTAGGGGCACACCTTTAGAACTTTTTTCAACTTATTTATCTGATTGTAAACAATTAACAATTATTAATGAAGCTGCCCTTACAACAAAATGTTCAATGGTAAACCAATGGTATACCATTCGGAAGTACCACTGAAAATACCATACGGATACCATTCACAAATACCATTTTAATACCATTCGGAAGTACCACTGAAAATACCATACGGATACCATTCACAAACAACATTTAAATACCATTCGGATACCATTGAGATTACGCTCGCTACGCTTGAATGGGCACCATTCATCTACCAGTGAAATACCATTCAACCTAATAATAATTTTTTGGACGCTCATTTGCATAATCACCAATAGTAGATGAATGGTACTATTTACACCATTGACATTTGAATATGAAATATGCAAATTTTGTAACATTAATCTACCATTCATCATTGGCAGGGTAGGCCAATGGTGGATGTTGAATGGTAGGCCAGTGGTGGATGGTGAATGGTAGGCCAATGGTGAATGGTAGATTGGCCTACCATTCACCATCAACCATTGGCCTACCATTCAACATCCACCATTGGCCTACCATTCACCATTCACCATTGGCCTACCATTCACCATACACCATTGGCCTTACAAAATCTTACAAAACAATTAACAATTATTAATGAAGCTGAATCCCAAGTTAAAACAATAGGTTGCGGAATTCCTAAGGATCTATTCTCGGCCCCCTTTTGTTTTAGATTCATATTAATGGCATGCCATGCTCAATCCATAATTTGCGTTATATTTATTTGCAGACAATACTAGTGTATTTTGTAACGGTCGTGATCCTACAACTTTATTTCATTTCGTAAATACTCAATTAATAAATTTAAGTATGTGAATGAAATCCAATGAGTTAATATTAAATACTAATAAAACTAATTATATTATGTTTGGAACTAAAACCAAAATTCCAATGAGTAATTGTTGATGAAAAACTATCTTGGAACCACCATATAAATCATCTTTGTAACACTATCTAAAAATAGTGGTGTTTTATTCAGCATAAATTGAATTTACAGCATACTGCTAAATATCAGTCATTCCAATATCACAATCACATAAATTATTCCTGCGACTTGATTCATTGCAATGAATGTACAAATCACACACTTTGAAAGTGATTAACATTATAATGAGTATGTAACTCTAAATGCACAAATTTTTCTTAAAGATATTTATAAATGCACTAGGTAGAACAAATGAAGGAAAGAAACAATCGGTATAAAACTTGACATTACAGGTAGTTTAAATGATGAAACGATAATGATGAAACTATAGCATGTGAAATTAATCCAATGAAGTAGAAAGGATTTTTTATACAAGGAAATTCACAGCACTTGGTATTATTACAATGGGTTACAAGCATTAAATCATGGACCTACTACGTAGTAGGTCCATGATTAAATTCTGCCCGCAACTTCATCCTTTTTTAAATCACCACCATGGGAAACAGGAACTAACAACCATTTTTTTTTTTTAATGGATGCACACACCCCCAAAAAAAACTATCATGTTCCTATAAATTATCAAATGACGATGCAGCATAAATCTTTGGCAAATAGTTGGAAATATAAAGAATCATAGAAACTAGAAATTAGGTCCCGTTAAAAAGAACATTTACACTGTCTACTGCCCTCTTTTTTAATCGAGCTGTAGGTGCATCTGATGTATGTTAATTACTCATTCAATATATTTGTTTAATTTCGTTTATTATCTGTATAAAATTATATACACTTGAAATATTGTATCAAACCATATTATGTTCATGAAAATGTATGATGAAAAAAAAAAAAAGATGCAGAAACCAATAAATCAAATCAAATCAAATAAAATGTGTATGACAATTTCAATGTCATTTAAAATCAAATCAATATTGACTCTGGTCGACGATGGCAATGGTCAAAGACGGCCTATCAGCAACTCCTAAAACTCGAATTCAAGTCCAGAGCCAGCCATTTCCTTATCGTACAGCTCGTCATATCGCTTGTTCTGTTCGTCAGTGAAATAATTCTTCCAGTCTCCAACCACACCTTGTGAGCAAATGAATGTAGGATGATACAAAGAAAATAGACAGAAAGAAAGGTAGAAAGAAATTAATGAATAATTAATGAAAGGGAAAAAATAAGTATGAATATAACACAAAATGTTATATAATATAGATACAAATTTGTGACAGAAAACATTGAAAATATATATTGTGGGAACATAATATAAAGTGGAAAGAAGGGGGAACATATATTTAGAGAGAGAGAGAGAGAGAGAGAGTGAAGGAAAATTAAAGGAATACAGAGAGAATGGGTAAGAGAGTTGCATAATGCTAGATAAAATTGCATAGAGGAAATACAAAACAATCAATTTAAGAAAAGGATATAAACCCGACATAAGATAGAAGAAAGACCACACGGAACAAGAGAATACATCGTGACAACACAAGCACAGCGATTGGACGTTGAATTTGGATGTCAAAGGTAGGCTATATTTGTGGTATAAAATCTGGTATAAAATCATGATGGTCAAGGTTTTAACCCGCGGTACTCGAAAATACCGACAGCCGAAAATAAGAGGATCGATTCTCATTTACTCCAGTGGAAGGGGGAGGGGTTATTTTTAACTCGTTGTGTCTTTTGCCAATGCAGTATATCAATTATATAATCATCAAGTACCTTTTCTCATGAATGAGGGTTTATTTGATTGTTCGAGTTCGGACTTCTGGTTGCCCTTCTGTATCAAACTGTCGGGATTCGATGAGGGGTTCTTCTTCATTGCCTTAAACGTCGAAGCTTTCGCGATTTTCTCGATGACGTCATCTGAAAGGGACTTTCCCATGAATTCAGCTATCTGCCCTATGGCTCCTGGTAAGTCCTAAAAGTCGTATGAAGAATTAAGAATTATCTTATTTAACATTATCAAAATGTTTTCACCATTGAAATTCCTCTATTCGATGTGACTGTTATCATTACATTACGTTATTTATGATATAGTTGTGTTAATATTTTATGAAGTTACAGACATTGTTGTTGTTTCTATTATATAAAGCGCTTTGTATATATCAGAAAAGGCGAAATAAAAAAAAGTACATTGTTGTCTGGTATTTTTTTATATAGCAAAGATATAGCAAAGATAGCAGCAATATTATTATCATCATTATCAGTATAATTGTCAGTGTCATTACTATCATTAGTATTTGTAGTATAGGTAGAAATAGTAGAAGAAATAGTAGTAGAAGTAGTAGTACCAGTAGTAGTAGTTGTAGTAGTAGTAGTAGTAGTAGTAGTGATAAAATTATTATTATTATCACCATCATCATCGTCATCATCATTATTAGTATAAGTATTATCAGTATTATTAGTAGTAGTATTATTGTTATTGTTTTACTTGTTCTTGTTTTTGTAAATATGAAAAATTATGATTCCACGAAAAAGGTTATCTAGTACGTTTACCCGAAGATATCTACCATCTTTTTGGGATAATATTCTAAGGGGCTTATCGATTAGGGAGCTACTGGTCCGGGGAGACAACTAATGCACATTTGCCACTCTCAACCCAGGTGTTAAATGGTTTCCTGATGGGATTTATTCCTTGAAATGCACTCCTTGCTGATTACGGCTGCCAGAGCTAAAGGAAGGGTCGTAATATCCAAACTTGTTTGGAACCGGACGTTATTTCATAATGCGCTATAGAAGAACGGTTAATTATGATCATTAGTTTTTATCATAGATGATATTGTGTTGTTTTTTTAATTAGATGCCCTTGAAAGAGAGTCCAGTTTTTTTTTAATTGTCCGGAACCATTTATGGTACAAGGTTGAAACCATGTACTTCTGTCCCTCTATTTTAATTTTGCTTGAAAATGTTCGACAATTTTTTTTTTCATATTTGTTTAAGTAAATTGAAAGTCAAATGAAAAATAACATATTTCAGGTGCTAAATTGGCGTTCATAAAGTTATGGAAGAAAAACTGCCAATTTAAACTGATACCCCCGTCTTAGGGGAGAAATGGAAAAACGGATGTTTTAGGAAAGGATAAAGGGTAGTAAAAGAGATTATATCAAAACATGAATTCCTCTAAATTACATCATTTCGGTTGATGGCAGATACAACTTACTTTCTTCATATCTTCGTACTTGAGAAAGAGAACGTTTGGATGATTTCTTCTCTTCCACCATGGCAACACGTTTTCAAACCAAGATCCTTGAAGAGCTGAGGTAAAAAGAATGCGATCACAATGACTTTCAAGAAATCCTCTCAAAAGCAATTTCAATAATTATTGCCATCATAATCCTGTTTGAAGCATGTGCTTTCAGTGTACCCATATTTTAAAGCCATACTGTACTAGCAGCATTAACGCAAAATCCCCTCTAAATTGCGCCACCTCAAGTCAGCTGTAACAGTAAGGTCCCGGAGCTTGCTGCTTCTCTAGCTGCGATGTTGGTTTTCGCATCGAGTCCTCTGTCTGCGAAGTGGGAATTAAAGGGGAATCCTCTATGATAGAATGTTTGATTAGAACCATGTGTAGAGGGGGTCACCACCTTTGCACGTTAAGAACCATTGACCTACATGTTAAGAACCATTGACCTACATGTTAAGAACCCACTGCACTATTCGTATAAGAGTAGGGCAAACCCCGGTAAAGTTGTCCACATGTACACCCCAATAAGTTATATCGAAGAGACTCGAGGACTACAGTGATCCAGTTCGCTTTTTTACCTCCCAGGCACAGGTGACGCCAAATTCTTAATAATAATAATATCCTATAGAAACAACGTTCAGATTACGTAATACCTCATTAGTACGATCAAACATTTCAATAAGTAACTGACAAAGCTTTTGAAATAGTCTTCGGCTGATTTTTCGAAAGTATCTGCGATCACGTTCAGTTTCCATTCGTCAGAAATTGTCCCTTCTTGATTATAAAATACTAAATGACGACTTACCCCTGTTAGCTAGAAACTCTTCAAAGAAGAGTTCCCAAGAACCATAGGTTGGCAGGGTCGGAACGTATTCACAGAAATGGTAGTAAGAAACAGCCGTATCCTTTGGGTTCCGGGCTATGTAAAGCACCTGCAGATTAATTTAATAGGCCATTTTCGTATTATAACCACATTTCAATGCATAGTGTGTCATTGTGAAGTGACTCGGTGCAAATTATTACATGCACCTGTTACGAATAATTGTATCTAAGTAGTCAGAATGCGAATTACATACATTATAGATCATAAGTGGGGATCATTCCAGCCCAAAATGTTGAGTTTTCCCTGCCCTGCTCCAGCCCGTTGCTTTAATGATTTCGTGCTAAACCTCGTGCGCGTGCTCATGCTCTGTCTTTTTAAACGAGTAGCATGGACGACGAGCGAGTTTAAAGAGCCACTCTAACCCAACTAACATAGCCTTTCAAAACATGAATACACGTCTACTTATTAATATTCCAGCCTCTGATTTTTCAGAAAATCTCTGTATTGACCCTTTAATTTAGCACGCCTTGGGATCTAGGATTGAGTTGTATAATACTCTATATCTGACACGTCCGGAGATGGTGGTCTGTGACAAATTAGATCTCGTTAATGTCACTGAGGTATTAAAGTTGCTCAAGCGTGGATATATAGAGGGCAGCACAGGGACGTACGCACCAGAGCCATCAATAGGGACTTTTAGATTGAGTGGACGAGAACACGACGAACGCCGACTGATCATGCGTGTCAACGTACTCAACTGCCCATGTTGACTACAATTAGAAATCTTTTAGATTGCACCAGGAAGCTGTAATGAATGGAGACTCCGTCTCGAAAGAATTTCCCGAGGAAAAGATATTCAAGATTAACTTGGCTTAACAAAAAGAAATGTAACCCTCTCCAGACATCAAATCCATCTACAGCTGTCCTTATCAATGCACAGTTCCCCTCTAGTATTCCAAATATTACGAAGTGTTACGCAACGCCGTCTGCTTCCCGAAGTTCTCTATTCACTTGGTCGTAAAAATATGCAGGCATCGAGCTTTGAAGACATGCGTGGCACCGACAAATTATATCATGTTCAGTGAAGATGTATTTAGCTATAACATATGAAATACAAAATTCCCGACATATGACCAATGAAACTTTATTTTTGTTATCAAATGCTTTTTTTCGTGCTCGGATAGCTCTACTGAAGACGAAGCCATTTTAACCAGCAAAATCGACCAAGGAAAGCGTGATTTGGAGCGAATGTAAGGTTTTCATCATCATGATTTTCTCATCTAACTATTTACATTTTCCGAAAATTTCCGAAATTTGTATATAGCTAGGAAGGTAGTCCAAAGGTTAATCTCCCTAAAGAACTAAATGAAATTGTGTTATATGTTTGCGCATTTGTTGGACGATGGTTAGAAATTGTCAATTCATCACCACTTTTCACCCCAAGTACGGGCCGGCAACGCATAAGCCACCGTGCACGCTGGCCTGGGCTGTGGGTGGAACGGGAGGCCTCAGCGCCACTAGTGAGCTGTATGGTCTCGGAGGGGGATTAAGGGGATTAAGGTAGGGGAAACAAAAGACGCGCGGTGCCACGGATGGCTTCAAAGGGGCCTCTTGGACGGGATCCCCATTCATTACATCTTCCTGATTGCACTCGACGATATACATGCATGCAGAAAGTAACACTATGAAGATCACGGACAAAGAGAGAGGAAAAAATATACAGTTCCTCATTCTACCCTCAACAAAAGAACATCCCTTCACTGCTATTATGTAAAAATGTGTAGAACAGGTGAAAATGCATGTGACACCTGTTCTACACATTTTTACATAATACCTGAGAAACTGTATATTTTATGCGCACGTGGCATACTAGTACCTTGAGTGAGCATGTAAAGGCGCTATATAAATACCAATATGTGTATGTACTAGATTTAGGAAAATCAAAGTTGACGCATTCTCGATCGCAAACTGAGACGACGTAACGCATGCGCAGTGCCTTAAAATGACGTCACACGTAGTAGTGAAAGCTGTCGACGTGAAAATCTAAAAGTTTGGCCAACCGGGTTTGAGTTGGACACAATAAGCGACTTCTGCTTTGTTGGGCAAGCACAAAAATAAAGAATATACGCCATGTTGTGACCCCGTGAAACCAAGTTGGCTAAACTATGTGTATAGATGGCTCTGGTACGCATGGGAGCGTAATACCCGTTGTCTAAGCGTTGTGTATAGTCAGGCACGTACGCACGATTTTTTCAAGTGGGGGGGGGGGGGGGTTAACATTTTTAAATCGGGCCGAAAATTTCGCAACGACTCAGCCAGCCGCTGAATAAGCGGAGGGGCGGGTAAGAGGACACTTTTTTTTTTTTTTTTTGGTCCCAAAAATCGCAACGACTCAGCCAGCCGCTGAAAAAGCGGTGGGGGGGGGGGGGGGGGGGGGGGAGGGGGTAAGAAGACACTTTTTTTTTTTTTGTTCTCGAAATTTGAAAAATTGACTTTTTGCTCCGTTGGGGGAGGGGTAAAGTCAACTTTTTTAGGTCAGCCATTGGTATAATTTTTTATTTTTTTATTTTTAAATAAAACAAATAACAAAGGGGGGGGTTTCCTCCAAAATACACACATAAAAAATACCAAAGGGGGTTTCAACCCCCCCCCCCCCCCCCTTGCGTATGCGCCTGTGTATAGTTGCCTACTACACGAACATCTCTAAAGTGACTTACGCGGCGGTTGCAATGGAGAAAAATCTCTGTTTTGCTGAAGCTGTAAAATAGTTCGTGCACATACGAAATCACGTCCCATCGAAAGTATATTGAGAATCAGAGAAATAGCCAGGTCCTCATCAAAAAGTGTAGCCACAAATTTACCTTAGCTTTCGGATCATCGGTGCTGATATCCTCGGGTAGGAAAGGCGAGTGGCAGTGAGATTTGAGTATCCTTGGTGACGCCATCTTTTCAGCCCTGTCGATTACTGGCGGTGACTAAAATGACGTCACAATATAAGAATAGTCATTATCAATTCAATAAATATGATAACAGTCAACATGAAAACAGTGAGTACGGAAATGATCAAATATTTCCATATGAAGTAGTCGATGAGAAAAACAGCAAGTAACTAGAAATGCAATCGTGTCACAACGATGTGCGTGCAATGGCGCCATGTTTCTACGTGTCAAACGAAAGAGCTACTCTCGGACTATCCAGAGCAATTTGTACGAAGTCTGTAGCTTCTGTGATATTGGAGATAGGTAGGGCGAAAGAAAGGCCTCAACAGTGACCTTGATGGAATAGTAGTGACTATGCCTACGGAGTTTGAAAGAAATTGGGATAGGGGAAAGAACCTAGAAAGGGCTCGCAAGCACTGCGTGCAAAAACCAATGGGATTTGGTGCACGTTCGTCATTGCAATCAAGATCGTTCTGGGGGCCAAAAGCCTGAACCCGATATGCCCCATAGACAATGCGTGTAATGCATGGGCGGAAAACGTACAGGATCTGTATTATGACCGGAGTTAAATTGTTTTTTCTCTCTCTCTTCACGTCTCTTTATGGGCTGTATTTGGTATTATTAGAAAGAAAATTTCATGGTTGTTATTGTAAACCACTCTCTTTTTTTAATGATAATCCTATCGAAACACGTGATGTAAAATAGATTTATAGGACAAAATGGCGTCTTAAATGGCACCCTTGACCAATTTCAAAAATCCGGCCAAGAGGTGCCCTGCGTATTGGAACTCGGCATGTCACTGCAAATTTTCAAGGAAAAAAAAGGACGTTTAAGGGGCGAAAAGCAGTCTGAAAAAATGACGTCATAGTCGATACGTGTTAGATTCGGGCGAAAACTCGGCGGAATTCGTTTAGTGACCTTTGTTCAAATGCGATTTACTCACAATTTTCTGTGTGAACATATACTATACTTGGTATCATGCGAAAGGGCACTCCATTGCGGTCAGTTTGACACCATTGTTATCTCCGCGCAATGTATTGCACGCATTAAACGCGCTATTACGTAATGCATAGTAAATTCATCGTTTTTGACGATAACTTTGCAACGAGGGCATAACAATTTACTAAACTTGGCAGGCAGTTGTCACGTATATGGATACATATGTGTGCCAAGTTCCATTGATGTAGGTATAAAGATCGCCATTTTAGAGCAAGTTTATGTTATTTTGGAATTTTCTTGAAAATGGCGAATTTGGAGGACATTTTTCTCAAAGTCAGTCAGTGTAAGGGTATATAATTTTGTATATGGCTGGAAAGGGCATATCTTCAAGTATCTAAATAAAAAAAAAGGGTACGGATTTGCCAAGCCATAATGGAGATACGGCCATAGAAAGAAAGCCAATTCCCAGAACTTTAGAGGGCGCTATTTATGTTTTGCAAAGCCGTTAGAGCGTGAAATTTGGCATGGCTATGTGCAATTATGAGATGAAGATACTGCGTGATTTAAATACAAAAAGGAATTTATATGAGAAAGTTATAGCAGTTTTAGATTATTTAGGGGTCAATTTTTCAAGAATTTGAGAGATTGTTGACGGAGACGGTTTCAGATTTGAATTTTGAGTATGAAGATGGCATTTTGAAGGGCAAGATATAAGTCGCAGACGAAAGGACATCTCTTAGACTATCGAGAGGAATTTGTTAGAAATGTGTAGGATCTAGGATAGTGGAGATAGGAAGGAAGATAGAAAGGCCTTAAAATGGACCAGAAACGGACAAAATGGCGCCTGGACGGTTATGCATGAGTGATTTCGAAAATCGAAAAAGTAGGTGACCTTGATGAGATGCTAGAGACTATGCCTATGAAATTTGAAATGAAAAGGACATGAGGAAAGCACCTAACTAGGAATAACAAACACTACGTGCAAAACGAATGGGATTTTTGGACGATAAGGAAAACACTACTAAGGAGGAGAATACTAATGGGGCAGAATGTGAACGAAAACAAGGCAATGACGAAGGTTCGTCATTGCAATAATCACATTTCAATTGTGAATTAACATGCTGGAACTTATGCTCTTATGCTCTTATCTTATAACAACAACGGAAACATTAAATCAATGCAGGGGTTAAAGGTTAGAATTCCAGCCCGGCACTGACATCCTGCGGCAAGACATTTATCAACATTTGCCACTCTCCGTAAATGGGTACCTGGCAATTGCTGTGGTAATAATAATTGCAGGGCCGCAGTATTGATACTGATGTGGCTAATCTGGGTATTAAAATAATACCCAGTTATCATTATTTAATATCATTAAATTGATTGTACTTACCGATGCGTCTAGGGGGTTTTCCGTGATCTCAAGGAATGGAACTACAGTCGTGATATGGGTGCCGTCCAATTTACTGGTATCACCGTCATGTTGAATTAGCAGACACAGCTGCTCCGCCCACGTTGTGCCTTGTACGTGAAAATAGAAATTGTCTCATTAATCGGCAGATCCAGATCGTCGAAACGACCCCGCCTATCGGCGTAGCCTCAAGCGGGCGGAGGGCATGTGCCCTTAATCAAGTGATGAAAAGAAAAACGAAAGAAAAAGCGAGAAGAGAGAGAGATATAGAGAGAGAGAGAGAGAGAGGGGAAAAAGGGGGTAAGGGGAAAGGAGGATAACGGAAGACGCCTGGTCCACCTCCTCAACCCTCTTCCCCAGCCTCTAATCCCTGCTGTTCATTAGGAGAGTAGATGGGATATTTTCAATATATAATGTCTATATCTTTTCTGTGGCCCACAATATATTTACCTTTTCCTGTAACACACTCTTTCTTTTTCGTTAGACCTTCTACCTTTTTTGTAATTAGTAACGTTCATTATTTTTTATTGATGGGAGTGAGATACTTGCATAATTATGCCGTAATAATGCTTGTTACAACAGCCTATCAAAATCTTTCTTTTAATTTATTAATGTAACTCATTTTGAGTACCTTTGAAAATTTGAGAGTCTTATTCCTTATATTAATGTATTTATTACTGTATTTTTCTTGCACTTAAAAAAAATGATGCACAGGTTTGAGTGCGTCGATAGGAATTATGTGCACAAGGTACCTTTTAATACAAATTTTCCAGCGACCCACGAATTAAACCTGTACATCATCTGTTTTATAAAATGGAGCCAAAAAAAAAAGTCGTTAAAAATACAAAAATCTGTTATTTTACAGATTTACCGGGTGCATGGCAATTGCTTTCCGGTAATTACCGGACGCATGATTTAGCCATAACTATGCATCCGGTAATTACCGGAAAGCATGATTTCATGAAATTAAAAAAAAATGTAATGACTTACCTTCATATTAAACAATATACTCAAAAATAAAAGGAAAAAAGTAATATAGAAAAGAAAAAAAAATGAATTACAAAAATTATAAAGAAACACAAGAAAAACAAATAATTATAACGATTAAAAAAAATATTAAAAAATTATAGAAGTAAAAAAATATCAACAAAAATTAATTCCCGATATCGCGTGCATCCATTAACAATAACTACACGGTAATTGACCAATCAGACTGCACGTATTCTTCTACCCATCTTATAATTTATTCTGTGACCGCCAGTGATGTTTTGAAAGGCCTCTACTGATTGTCCGAGTGAATGCAATCATATTATAATTTGCACACGAAGTTTCAATCACCTAGTTAAATTTTGCATGTTCTCTGGACAAAATAATAATTAAATTATTAAAAATCTTCCATTCTTAGGATCACAATAAATCTGTATATCTACCTGACTTCGGATAGGTCACAATGAACAGGTCATCGGGTCGACATTCGAATTTCCTGACGCGCTTCAGCACCGACACGGGCATAAAGTGAGGCATAATGACGCCTTCGTACTCGTAGCATGTCTGGACCACGCAATCGGGAACCTTTGATGAAAAACCTGAACTCATGTTGCTGCCTGTATCTGTATAAATAAATAAAGAATCGAGAAAAAGAAAAGTCTATTAAAACAAATACCTATCGAATCATCTGGGTGTTGGATTTGTGATGCTCATGTGTTCCGATATCATTACACCGGTTATAGCGTGCGTTGAAGCATAATTATGAACCTATTTACACCTGGATGGAGAGTGGCAAATGGAGATATATCTTGTCCAAGGCCCCGGGGGTCTCAGTCAAATATAAATACTGTAAGTATGCGTGATCAAGAAAACGTATATAAAGGAGTGCTTTTTTAGATTGGACGCGGTCCGCGCGGTGCCACATTAAGGGGTTAAAAAAAACGTTAATTTTGGGTCATTTTCAAGGAAAAGGGTACTTTTTCATAATGGTTCAAGATCCTGCTCTTTGCGCCGGTATACGCTTTTAGGGGTATTTCTCTAGTCCTCAGGGCCAGACCGACCGGGGAAAACAAAAAAAGGGGTAACAATGCCTATTGTCGAGACTACCGGCCGCCGCCTGCGCTTGCCGGTCTTTAGATCTTCAGTAGATCAAGATGGACGCCCACGATACCGACCCAGACCTACCAAGCCTCACGCCTATAGCTGGTATTTTATATTTTGTTTTGTATAAGTAGAATACTAACTGTTTATTGTACATTGTGAATTGTTTGTATAAAACACTACATGTGTTTGAGTTTGAGTTTGAAGTTTATTATCCAAAACAAAAAGTACATCAATATAACAATCAAATGTGAATGATTAATTAACATTGAAATGATAAATGGGACCAGAAAATAGCATTTAATGCTAATCGTGTCTAGTACCACTAACACACAAAAAGTATCACAGCAATAAATGAGAATGTAATGAATAAATATGAATAACTATTGAATACATACCTAAGCTACAAATTATTCTACATCTAGGGTAAATATGTTCTGTGCTTATATACAAAGCTTTGGTATTTTACACTAAATAAAAGATGAAGAATTATATAACATAATATTTACAATAAGGCAAGAGCCTTGGTTCTAAGTTATTACTTTACATAATATAGATAACATTTCAAATGTACTTCTTTTTGTCAAAGTAAGAACTTATGATGGCTGCATGTGCACTAAACCCATTTAGAAGTCACATATAGGTTGATGTTATTGTTTCTTTATTGAAATACATTTTTTTTACATCGTGAATTTACATCAGAAGCGCAATTTGATTAATTTTAAATCATCAACAACTTAAAAGTTAATCCCTTTCGCCCTGCAAAATGCTCAAGGGGATACAATAATTATTTACAATACTTGTTTCGGATTACACTTTTTTGAAAAACCCGTTAAGGGTGTGAATTCTTGAAAGAACCACGCGAAATCCTCATTTAGGGTGTATTTTGGCTTCAGAAGAAATCCTCGTTTAGGGGCTCTGGAAAACCTGTGTTCACGCATGCTTACAGTATTTCTACATGACTGAGACCTCTGGGCCTAGGACCCCAGTGCGGAGTTGGTATTTCAAGTCATCTCATGTAAACTGCAAGTCATTCATTTGCTCTTTTTATCTTATTGACACAGGCGGTGTCACAGAGAGGCCAAAAATCCGGATTTTAGTTATCCTCTTAATTGCTGTCTGTCACCAATTATCCAATTAAAAATCCTCTAACGAAGCAAGAAAATTCTCCCTTGAAAGGATTTTTCAAGGGATTTTTTAAGGGATTTTTCTGTGTGACACCGCCTTATAAGGTTCAGTGTTTTGATCCCTCTATATAGAAAACAATGCCTAATCGGTGACCATTGGTCCCCCAATGCATGATCCTCTTTTAATTGAGAGCTGAGTTCATGAGATAGCCACCTGTCAGTGACCTTCCTGGGTGGTCTAATCCCTCCTAGCCAAACTAGTACAGATAGGCTTTAAATAGCTTATTTCTCTTTGAAATATTATTGTTATGGTTTGGTGTCGTCAGGCAAAATGAATCCTAGAGTTATATTAGCTTGGGATATTTATCTAATGATTATTTTATAGATTTGGACTATTTGACTATACTAAGGATTATTATTGATACGTGTGTAACCCGAATGTCACAATTTCCCAGGTCCATAAATAAAGAAATTACACTTGAGGTTACGTTTTAACAAAATAACCTGGCAATGCCTTTATTAGCTCGTTGTCAATAACAACTGCAAATCAAGTAAACATTGAAATAAACAAAACTTCCACAACTTACAACTATAACATTATAAGGTATTATAACTTATAACTAAACCGACTATTATCTAAATATTAAAGTAACCAAATTATTAAATGTTCATGAACTCGCTCGCGATACGCGGTTGATCAATATATCCGGCGTCTCTGTGTCGTTGAAGAGGTTGTCGCAGCACGCAGAACACAGGAACAAGTTGAACGATAGCTTGAAGCTTGATGAATTTCATCAATTAAAAGACTCTTGTAAAAGTCCTAGTAAAAGACCGATCTAGTAAAAGATCCACCTAGTAAAAGAGCCACCTAGTAAAAGATCCACCTAGTAAAAGATCCACCTAGTAAAAGATCCACCTAGTAAAAGAGGATAATAAACAGAACTCTTCTAACAAAACGTTCCTTAAGAGAGGGAAAGATATATATATATATATCTGTATAACAAGCTCGTATCTCAATAGATTAAATAAAGGAAAGAATGAGAGTTTGCCTCCTGATTTATCTAATTAACTTTGGAAAAATCAATGCGATTCTGTCAACTAATTTACTCAGTTATACCTTGGTTCAATTCATGATTAACATGATACAATCCTTTTCAAAATAGTACTTATCCCATGTTAGTAATATATATATATATATATGTATACATCACAATAACTGCATGCAATGAAGATGGCATAGTGCACCAACTGTTCAGTAGAGTTTTTATTCATATCATTATGAACTATAATGAATGTGATAGGGATGCCACAGATAGATAGTTCGATCTATCTGATTGATTTAGAATTTGCCAAAATAACATTTGACTTTTACAATTAATGGAAAAGTCCAGCAATTGAATATGCATAATAATGCTCCACGTTGCGCATAACCATAATGAACAGCAAATACATATTGCCAGTACATCAGTAGAGAAGGTTAGTAAATCTTATCTACAACCAAGTATCTCAAACCACCAAAACTCTTCATATATCTTTTCTTCACAGCCTGCCTCTGTAATAGCAGCTGGCTTAATATAATCAGAATCAGTATACTAACTGCAAAATAATCTTACATATAATCTTTTCTTCTCATTTAACTGAATTGTTTGATCAGCAGAAAGAATCAATCTTGTATAACATACAACTGCATTAAAAGTTATATAATGTATGCTACAGTCTCAAACTACACTCAGAGTCATACAAGCAAAATATAGATATCATCATGATATACACACACTTCATACAACAGAATAATGAAAGCATACATAGCAAAATATGGTGTTCTTACCTAGTAAAAGAGCCAACACTTGCTTGAATATAAAATCAGGAACTGGGATGATAACCAACTCAATAATATAAGGTTGAAGTTGGATGAAATGCCCAATGAAATATAACACAGGAAACTCTCTTAAACTTAGAGAAACTTGAAGAATATAAAGTAGATATATACGTTTTGTATATGTTTCGAAGAAGAAAATCAGGTAGAGGCTACAGATAAATTTAGTAGCACATGCTCCAACATGGAGATTGAATATATACAGGGTAGTGTTCGAAGCAATGGCAGCTGGGCAGAGAATGAGCTGGAAACTTAAAGTGTCAAAGTTTTATTAAACTGTCCAGACCCACATTACCCTTCCTTCCAACTAGACTTCTTATTGGTTACCTAACATCATGTGATAGGACCAAGCTTGCATCCTTAACTAAAACGACCCATCCTTTGTCTCAAACCCAATACTCCAAGCCAGCTCTCTACAGCATGGTCTTAAAGCTCGCCTTTTCTTAGAACAACCACTTTAAAACTATACTTCTCCTGAATACAGAGATTAACAGTAGCAACATCCTGAAGGGACACAATCTACCTGCAAACACCATTTAAGAAAAGAGGGTCCTATTAAAAGGAGTAGACAAAGGGGAAAGGGCACCGAATTCTGTGGGAGACAATATAACCCAAAACACTGTGTCCAGTGTTATTGATGGTCAAAGCCCTAGCAAATAAATTACCTACCAGCAAGAGTTCTTAAACTGGGAGAGGAAAATAATCTGGATGGGAACAAACCTATATTGCACTAAACTGCATAATAGTACAGCGGATAAGCTCCCAATATAACGAGAATTGTGCACTTTTTGAGAAAAGCATGAAACTTCTAGCATAGTTAGTTTAGACCATAAGATTCATTTTCAGATGTGGAGGGAAGTCAGATTTGACCTCTGATAACCCTGAGAGGTCAAATTCAAAATGGCCGCCAGTCCGCATGGTCTAATGTACAAACACGCTTAACTTTTGAACCAAATAGTCCAGAAAAACATTTTAGGTGTCGTTTCCAACTAAATTGGGGATGCCAATTCATTTGGTAATACTTTTGAGATCGCCAGATTTCAGGGTTTTGCATTAAGGTCAAGGTCAAGGTCAAAATTGACTAAAAATAGCAAGTTTTCAATGTTTACAACAAAACAAATCCCATTTATATGTCATTTGTTCGCCTCTATGTTCTCAAATTTCTTTAAGAGTGGTTTCCCTGCAGACCATGAGATTCATTTTCAGATGTGGAGGGAAGTCAGATTTGACCTCTGATGACCCTTAGAGGTCAAATCCAAAATGGTTGCCTGCAGTCCCGCCTTTTCTAATACGCTTAACTTTTGAACCAAATAGTCCAGAAAATATTTAAGGTGTCATTTCCAAGTAACTTGGGAATGCCAATTCATTTGGTAACACTTTTGAGATCGCCAGAACTCAGGGTTTTGCATGTAGGTCAAGGTCAAGGTCAAAATTGACTAACAAATAGCAAGTTTTGAATGGTTACACAAAGTTTCCCATTTATTTGTCATTCTTTCTCACTATGTTCTCAAATTTCTTTAGAAATAATAATAATAAATTACATTTATAAAGCGCTTAATACAATGTTTCTAAGCGCTTAACATACAAGTAAGGTACAACATAAAATAAACATACAGCAATAATAATACATAATTCTAATAATAACATTACAGATAATTAAAACTGCCCTATAAATTACTATTACCGATAAACAAAAAATACTTCAAACTTGCCTTAAAAGACTCTACAGATGGGGATTGACGAATAATAATCGGTAAACTGTTCCATAATTTAGGGGCTGCAATGGCAAAAGTACGATCTCCGTAACGGGTATTGGTTCGGGGACCAGGGGCGTATTGTAAATTAGCATGTGTAGTTGACCGTAATGAACGTGATGGAACAATAGGTTTGAGAAGGTCGTTTAAATATGATGGAGCATAACCATGTTTAATTTTGAATACTAACAAAAGAATCTTAAATTGAATGCGAGTTAAAATAGGTAGCCAATGGAGAGATCTAAGAATAGGAGTTATGTGTTCATCTTTTCTGGTTTTGGTAATGAGACGGGCTGCCATGTTCTGAATACGTTGGAGTGGAGAAATTGTGGAATCTGGTAAGCCAAAGTACAATCCGTTACAATAATCTAAATGGGAAGTCACAAAAGCGTGGATCAATCGTTCTGTAGACTGTCTGTCCAAATATTTTCGAAGTTTACTAATCCTGGAGATACCAAAGGCAGCCGTCCGACAAGTATTTCTGATGTGTTGTTTCATATTCAGTACATTATCAACAGTGACGCCGAGGTTACGAACTACTTTTGAAGGTACGATTTCAACGCCAGCAGCATCCAAGCACGGCAGACTGCAAGAACTTCTAAACTGCGAGGTGATGTGTAGTACCTCAGTCTTAGATTGATTTAACTTGAGTTTATTCGAAGAAGACCAGGACATGACATCGGAGACGCACTCGCTCAATTTATGCATAGAGCCTACGTGATCTTTGGATGTCATGGTCACATACAACTGGGTGTCGTCGGCGTACATGACATGATGAATGTCCTGATGGGAAGAGATGACCGCACTCAACGGACCAGTGTACAGGATGAACTCCAGTGGTCCTAGGACAGACCCTTGAGGAACACCCCAGGGCAGGGGAAATGATCTGGAAATAGAGTCATTTACAACGATGTGCTGTTTGCGATTATCCAAATACGACTCAAGCCACTTCAGAGCACACCCCTTGATGCCATAGCTTCGCAGGAAACGATCAATCATAGTTGTATGGTCAATAGAGTCAAACGCAGCAGTGTAATCAAGGAGCACCAGCACAGCCTCATGACCCTTATCAACTGCAAGAAGAACGTCATTGAAGACTCTGATCAATGCCGTTTCAGTTGAATGGAACTGTCGATAAGCCGACTGCATCTCAGGAAACAACTTTTGTTTATCAAGGTACACCCGAAGCTGAGAAGCAACGATTTTCTCAAGGATCTTAGCAAGGAATGGCAGGTTTGCTATAGGCCTGTAGCTTTTAAAGTCATCTGGATTTAGGCCAGACTTCTTCAATAGAGGTACAACGTGAGATGTTTTGAAAAGTTCTGGGACAGTACCAGAAGACAGAGACGAGTTCATTATGTGTGTAATGGATGGTACTAGTTCATCAAGGCACGATTTCACTAAATGAGTTGGCATAGGATCCAAACGACAAGACTTGGAAACAGAGTTCTTAATCAGTTTTCTCACCTGTGTTTGCGTAACAGGCTCAAACTGCTGGAACTCACATGCACATGAAAGGGTTTCATCAGGGAGGTTTGAAGGGGGAAATGTTGTCACAATCTTTTGAATTTTATCAAGGAAGAACTCTCCAAAATCGTTCGCTAATTCCTCGTCCGAGCTGCGATCAGGAAAAACTGAGTCAGTTTTGGGAATGGTGAGCTTACTAACCAGCTTGAAGAGCTGCTTGGTGTCACACTCTTTAATCTCAGTCGTCATGTACTCAGTCCTGGCTCCATCAAGAATGAGATTGTAAGCCTCACACTGTTGTTTGTACAGCTGGCGATTTATTTCAATGTTCGATTTGATCATTTTACGTTCAGCGCGACGTCTCAGGCGCTTGGATTCTTTGACAGATTCTGTGTACCATGGAGCATGGGGCCGCAATGAAACAAGATGTGACTTAACCGGCGCATGTTTGTCCAGGAGTTGCCTCAGGGTAGTATTGTACTCTTCGACCGCTTCCGAAGGGCACCGGGGCACCAAAATGGTTACCCTGCATAGTCCCCCACCTTAATCCCTTTCAGTAAGTTCATTTCACAGTTTGATTTGACCTCTGATGACCCTAAGAGGTCAAATCCAAAATGGCGGCCAGTCCGGATGGTCTGTACAAAGATGCTTAAATTTTGAACCAAATAGTCCAGAAAAAACGTTTAGTGTCATTTCCAACTAACTTCAGGATGCCAATTCATTTGGTAACACTTTTGAAATCGCCAGAACTCAGGGTTTTGCATGTAGGTCAAGGTCAAGGTCAAAATTGACAAAAAAATAGCAAGTTTTGAATATTTACAAAAAGTTTTCCCATTTATTTGCTATTTGTTCACCCCTATGTTCTTTAATTTCTTTCGGAATGGTTCCCCTGCATATAGTCCCGTACCTTAATCCCTTTCAGTTAGTTTGTTCACTAATTATAGCACCAAACCATTATTTGTCTTGTAACTGACCTATGCATAGCATGGTCAGTGGGCAGCTAGGCCGTATACGGCAAACACCTCAATCCAAGTCAGGAAAACTGCTCCTTTCCATTGCTGCTCAATACTACTGGTAAGTTGTTCTTTAAATTTGTGGATTATTTGGTTCTAAGTAATTTAAAGGATCACTACAAAGTTTGAGGAACAGGCCATAACGGTCCTGCTAACACTAAACAACATCACCATGACCATAAACCTGGAGTGCGGGTAGTATTCCTGAGGGATGTTAAGGCACTTGTGACAGTACTGAAAGAGATGGGGAATACATTTGTAGAACAAAGTCAAGACCTACTAGTCATTGAGACATATCATGGACACCCAAGTGGCTGAAACGGGGAGAAGGATTAAGACCCTAGGTGAGGAGCAGTACACAAAGTTTGTGACAGAAAGGCTATAGCAGTGTACGACACCTGTCACACAAACACTTCATACGAACAAGTTGCCACTTTTCAGTCGGCAGCCGGCCAAGGTTATGTCAAAACAGAAGGCAGAGCTCTTTTCGAGGATGTACATCTCGTGTCAGACACGGGATGGAGATATGGACAATTTCTTCTCCCATGAAAACCGGGCAGCCCCCCCCCCCCCTAGTTAAAGCAGTTCTACTCTGCTGCCTGGAATAAAATCGGCTCGAAAACAATAGTGCACCTGTGGCCCGAGCAATAATTCTTGATGGTGCAGCTGTGGTTCAAATGCTCAATCCTTTGAAAGAGTGTTTGCCCCATACATCTTTGTTCAACTCGAGAAAAGCATCCGCATCGACCTTGGCTATGGTGAATACTTACCTGCTTGCCTGAATGCCTCAACATGACAGGAAAGGGGAAAGGGCACTAGAAAAGGGGTGGCTCCTTCTACTATGCTGCCAAAAAACTGGAAGGACTTCCTTCGAGTCAATGAGAATTGTTTGCTTTCCTGCCACGCTAAACCGTTCATCTTCCTCTACCACAGAGCAAGGAACTGTATGCAACAGAAGTGGAATACTCTGCTCTCCTGCTGAGTCACATTTAGCAGGCCTTGTCCCATGCTCGCACGAGGAGGCTGACACTCGTCTACTTCTGCATGTGGCAGATGCTGTGCAAAAAGGGTGAAAAGGGTAACCATACGTACTGTTGGTACTGATGCGGTTGTACTGACCGTGGCTTCATTCAGCAAGACAGCTCCCGATGAGCTGTGGATCACTTTTGGTGTCAGATCAAGCTTTCGGTACATAGCTTTTCACAAAATGGTTGCCACCATGAGTCCGACACAGTGTATGACTCTCTCATTCTTTCATATGTTCACCGGGTGTGACACTGTTTCTGCATTCAGAGGAAAAAAGCCTGGGAAACTTTCCCAAAGTCTTTCCCAGAGGTGAATGATTTCCTCAGTGAACTCCTGTGTATGTCTAGTGAGGTCAGTGAAGGACCAATATTACTGCTAGAGCGATTTGTGGTGCTGATGTACGACCGAACCAGTGAGAGCGTGGTAGTGAATGATGCCAGGAAACAGCTCTTCGCACAGAAGTCTAGAAACCTGGGCCCCGTCTTACAAAGAGTTGATATCAATAGCAACTTATTTGCGATTGATATCAATCGCAACTATGTACATTAGAGATAGGAGACTGCAAACTTGCGATTGATTGGAGGACTTACGATTGATTTGGATCAATCGCAAGTCTTTGTAAGACGGGGCCCTGGACAACCTTCCTCCAACCAAGGCAGCACTCAGGCAGCACATCAAGCGCACTTGCTACCAGGCCAAGAATCCAGAGATGCCAGAGCCATCTGACTTGGGCCGGACAAACAAAACAACTGGGTGGCAGCCTCTTTGGACCACTCTCCCGGAGGTTATACAAATCGTGCCATGAATTGATACACTGTCGCTGCAAGAAAGGGTGCACTGGATGTTGCAAGTGTGTCAAAGCTGCACTGCACTGTGCTCTTGTTTTGGAGACTATAAGATGTTGATCGTTACCCAGTTAGGATATTCATAAGTTGTGGACCTTGCTAAATTCATGTGGATATGAACAGGTTTTAGGTCGTATTTGGAATAGCTTTTTGGGTCTTCTGGGCCCAATTTCATAAAGCTGCTTTCCGGTAAACAAATTTTCGTGCTAACTGTAGCAGTAGAATTTGCTTAAGCAGGTTAGCAAGAAAACAAGGCGTCCACCTTGCGCGTTTACAATTGATTTGCATTGTTAGAAAATTCATTAAGGGTTAATGCATTTTCGTGTGCTTAGTAGAAACTCATACGTAAGCACAGAACCGGCCGATAAGCAGCTCTATGAAATTTGGCCCTGGATAGTCAAAGTGGTGGTACATAGGTCTTTTTATTATTTTTTTAAATTATGACTCGTTAAGTGTCAAAATGGAGGCAAAGTTGTTTTTTTTTAATCAAAAAAAAAAAAATCACTTTTTTGGCCGAATATGACATTGACCTTGACCTTATTGCAAATCCCTGAGTTCTGGCGATCTCAAAAGTGTTACCAAATGAATTGGCATCCCCAAGTTAGTTGGAAATGACACCTTAAATGTTTTTCTGGACTATTTGGTTCAAAAGTTAAGCGTCTTTGTACAAGACCATCCGGACTGGCGGCCATTTTGGATTTGACCTCTTAAGGTCATCAGAGGTCAAATCAAACTGTGAAATAAACTAACTGAAAAAGATTAAGGTCGGGGACTATGCAGGGAAACCATTTCTAAAGAAATTTTGAGAACATAGGGGCGAACAAATGACAAATAAATGGGAAAACTTTTTGTAACCATTCAAAACTTGCTATTTTTTTGTCAATTTTGACCTTGACCTTGACCTACATGCAAAATCCTGAGTTCTGGCGATCTCAAAAGTGTTACCAAATGAATTGGCATCCTCAAGTTAGTTGGAAATGACACCTTAAATGTTTTTCTGGACTATTTGGTTCAAAAGTTAAGCGTCTTTGTACAATAATACCATCTGGACTGGCGGCCATTTTGGATTTGACCTCTCAGGGTCATCAGAGGTCAAATCTGACTTCATCTCCACATCTGAAAATAAATCTTATGGGGATAGCTAACTATGCTAGAAGTTTCATGCTTTTCTCAAAAAGTGCACAATTTTCTTGCTAAGCCGCTGCACTATAAGGAGCACAAAGCAGAGTTTGTTTCTTAGAATTGAAGTATGAGATGAAAAGAATGGATAGAAAGAGAGAGAGAGAGAGAGAGAGAGAAGAGAGATAGAGAGAGAGAAAGAGAGAGAGAGAGAGAGAGAAAAGAGAGACGGAGACAGAGAATGAATAACAAAAATATGATTGTAGTAACTGCCATTTTTATGGGGGTTACACGTGCAAAATAGAATGTCACTAACTTCTGAAGTCAGTTGTCACCTGGCACATAAGCATGGTTTGAAATGCACATATTTACTCACACAATCCCATTTTTGTGTGGTTTATACAGATAAAACGGTCAGTGTTAAAGTTGAAATTAAAAGAAAATCACAAATATGTCAACTAATGTATCACTAGAAACTGGTAAGCTAACAGATGGCCATCGTACAAGTTTTAGGTCAACTGCATATCGGGTGATTTATAAAAATACAAATAAAACCACCTCCATAGCAGCTGGGATATACGAGAGATTCGCCGGAAAAATAACTATGTTTTAATGACGTCACTATATGGACCAATACTGCCCATGCAGACGACATCCCATAAAGAATGAACATAATTGCAAAGCTATATCAAACCATTCAAAAGGGGATATGACCCGATTCTGATAGCTAAAATCGTTTGCTTGTAAATACGCAGGATAGGGGTTAATTTACAATTTAAAAAAAACAGACTTTCAAATTGAAAACCCCTCGGAATGATATTAAGGACGGCATTTGTTCCCTCTTGAAACGCCGAACATACCGCAGTGTGTGCAGCTGAATATATATATATATATATATATACAATGACGTATTATTTTGTTTACAAGCGACAGATTCCTTTATTTTTGTATCGCTGCATTTGTCATCAAAATAAAACCATGCGCGGGGTTTAGAGTGAGGCAGTAGATTATACGTTTAGCCTGACGGTAGTGAAGTAAAAGAAAAAACTCAAGAGGAGATGAAACCACAGGCACTGAAAATGTGTGAGATGTCATGGGACATCGTCTGCTTGTGCAAATCATGTCCATACTGTGATCTTACACATCTCAGCAGCGTTCGGAGAGCTCTTCGGGTGCTATACCGGGGCTGTATTTAAGCGTTTTGTAATTTATAATAATCATTACTTCGAATGTTTCCAAGCATTGAATTTTGATAACATTGTCGAATCAAAGTTTCAACTGTGCAATAATGAAAATAAAGTTACTCTTTAAAATCAATGAATATCTACTTTAAGTCTTTATACATGTACATTTAACAGAATGTCTAGGTTTATAAAGCGCATAAAGACAATCGTCAAATATTACTGATGATTATATCTCACCTGCTCCTTCCTTCAGTTGATAGATGGAATGAAAATGTGTGCAACCAGAGTAGAGTAAGAAGACACAGTGGCACACCTTTTATGTCGAGATTACGAATAACGGTTGACATAAATAAACGTGAAACATCAAATTATCTTTCAGAGGCCAAGATCGAGAATGTGGCCTTTGGAACATTGGCCTTGTCTCAAGGCAAAAAGGTATTTTTTAATATTTCTTCATGAATTACTTATTAAATGTAGCACTGGGATTTTGAAGAAAAAAAAATCTGGGTCGTAGGTTATTTGAGTAGAAACAAAAAATCTAGACAGACATTCAGGTGTTTTTTCTTCATGTACGCTTACAAATGTCGCATGATCTGAAAAATAAATATTTGCTTAGTATGGGATGAAGCGGCCTAGCTCCTCTAAAAAAAACACTGCCTTCGTGTTGTTCACCCCCTCCCCCCCCCCTCCCCCACCCCCTCCTTCGAACAAAAACATGCAATAAAAGTAATGGTTCATTATAACTGATAATTCTAGTATTTTTATTATCTGTGTTCAAGGCCCGTATGTGGGTGTATATTATCTACGTGCATGCAGGTTGGTCTGTGGACGTGAGTGGGGAAGATGATGATGT
This sequence comes from Strongylocentrotus droebachiensis, assembly GCA_035222895.1. Lineage (NCBI taxonomy): Eukaryota > Metazoa > Echinodermata > Echinoidea > Camarodonta > Strongylocentrotidae > Strongylocentrotus > Strongylocentrotus droebachiensis. The sequence goes on along the minus strand of JAVYIG010001134.1, from coordinate 288,565 downwards.
GTTTGTAGGTTATATAATGTGTGTACTAGACTAGCATTGTTATATGTATTGTATTGTAGTTTGTGTATACTTGTATTGGATTATTGAGATAAAAAATCATCGGACATGCAGCTAAAAGCTGAAATTGTTCAATTTACAGAGAAAAAAAAAGGCCTACATGGCATAACATTACATTGACAAAACATTAAAATATATAGAACAATTAACAAATATTGTGTATATCTAAATACTATTTACAAGTTTCATTGATTATTATTGATGTGCATACACGAGGACAAAAATAATAATTTGTCTGTTAGAAAGGCCCGATATGTATGTATTATTTGAGGAGCCTGAGCATGAACTCCAACCACGTGATATTTGCAGAATATTGAGTAAATATTTGAATAGTTCAGAGTACCTAAGAGTTCAAAGTATACATGACTGTGCAATACATTAAAGGTGATCTTCAGTTCTGGTACTGATGGGAACTTGACAGGCCATTTTGAAAGCGCAAATATGTGTTAAGTGCCTTGGTACAAAAACTGTACGTGTTGTTGGTTAGGACCAAGGAGTTTTAAGAGCTGGAGTCCTAACTGGCAACGAATTATTTCAGGCAGTTGCCGTTTTCTAAGGTTGCACAATAGAATCTACAGGTGTGTTGTTACCTTTAATGTCCGAGGTTCGATGCCGCCAACATCAACTGAAAGCTTGAGTAGTGATTTTTTTTTTCAAAATGAAATATCGTGAATATTTCACTTTTTATTTGAACTAAAAAGGGGAAATCGAACAGAGAATAAAATATGAATATAAAAGCCTATTCGTGTCAAGACATTTATTTACATTGTATAATAGCAGTTTTAATTTTGTGAAAAATATTAAAATTGTACAATCCTTAAAACCTGCAATTTGACACTTTTCCGATAACTATCTGCACACGAAAAATAAACAGTGAATTCGTTCATTTACGATGTTAAATGTCAGATTAGTGGCCACTCTCCACCCAGGTGTTAAATGGGTACCCGGTAGTAAACGAAAGTTAATGTGGTTTGATGAGCAAGTGGCGCTTGTAAAATGGCGACTGGCTGGAATGTTCCCCAGGGAGTGGAGAGTGTGCATACATTTTCCTGGGGGGGTAGTTGTCCTCGTGGGGTAATTGTCCTCGGGGGATAATTGTCCTCGGTGGTAGTTGACCTCGGGGGGGGGGTAATTCTCCTCAGGGGGTAATTCTCCGGGGGGGGGGTAATTTTCTGGGGTCAATTGTCCTAGAACCATAACTTAAAGTTCATGTATACGGGAACGAAGGCCTGGGATCGAGGCTAAAGGTTCACCGTGTGTATTTGTGTACTTGAGGGCGCGGCATGTGGGCGTGTGGACGTAGTGTGTAAATTGTAAAGCATTTTTGTGTGTGTTTCCGAGCATTACAGATGAAGATAAGTGTTGACGAGGCCGAAGGCAGTTTAACGTGTGCTTTTGGGCGTATTTTAGGGTAATGTGAGCGTGACTGTGTTATGTGCATGCATTATTTTTGTGTGTGCTTCAGGGTATTACAAATGAACAGATGTCCACGTGACCGAAGTCGACCTTCGATGGTGTGTGGGCGTGGATGTGTGAGCGTAATTGTGTTTCATTGTGTTTCACGGTGTCACGACCATGATTGGTGTGACAAGACCAGATGTATCATCTTTTCAAATTGATTTCCTCTCTCCCATTCTCTAGCTATGTTTATTTCATTTCGTTTTGCCATCAAATTTTGGAGGTTTTCACCCCCGCCCCGCCCCTGTAGCTATGCCATTAGAGTGTAAAACAGCTGATTTTCACCCAACAAAATTGCACTCCGTCGTTATATCAAAGTGATAGTCCAAGAATAACAGTTTCCTGATATATTTTTTTACAGACAACTGCCTGGTTTACACAATCATAATATACAAAGTAAAAACTTCATCGTCATTCTTTCTACACTTACATTTTCAAAAGGTATGTTTAGAGCATCATACGGTTTTTAAATAGGAAGCAAAGTCGTAATCAAATTTGTATTCATTACTTAAACATGCAGTTACATTATAAATTAGTTTACAATATGAAGTTTGATATTCATAAGAACAACGTTGATTGGGGGATCTTAAAGTGTACAATTACTAAACACACTACTCGTAGAAACTATCACTTCAAAATTAATTAATTGTAGATATTATTATGCAGTGGTATGAATATTCATCAAAGGTCATCTGAAGGAAGAAGAAGACATCAAGAGGGAGGGTAAACGAGAGATTATGGTATTTGAAAAAATGTGTAAATAGGGGAAATTTTTTGTTAAAGGAGAAATATAAGGAAATGCAACCAGGCACTATAAAAAGAGAGGGGTAGAGTGTAAAAATTCACGCTGTCAATTTGGCCTTTTTGTTATTTTTCTTGCATTAACACTTACCTAACACAGTTACACAATGCTTACCGTTATATTGGAATTCATGAAAATAAAAAGAAAAAGAGAACGGGAAAAACATTTGTGAGTCAATTGTAGAAAATTGTTGAGCAGGATTTCTTTATATTTATGAAAGACATAATATATTATTTTCCAAATATCTAATATTTACTACAGCCCCTCTGACTATAGTTGATTTAAAGAGAAATGTAAATTCATAATGTATTATTGAACATATGATCGACTGCAATACGATTTTCTTATAAATTACAATTACATTCGATATGGAAGTCTAAACAAGCCTTATCTTCTTGATTTAGGTTATCAATAATGGTATGAATGGTAAAACTTGACACTTGGACAAATTGACAAAGCATGCTGGTTTGAGTAAATGCCAAATCGGCTTCAAATCGTAGACCATGACACCACTGGTCTGACCTCACTACGATTCAGAACCGATATGGCTTTTTCTCCTACAAGAGTAAGCGCATCCCCCCCCCCCCCCACAAAAAAAAAATCAATCAGTTTTTACATTATGATTATGACAACTCAGAACCTCGATCGGATCGTAATTTTTTTTTACATATTTGAATATTCAAATTAAAAGTTATATATCGCAAATTATTCAAAAATCGGGTCGTAGTCACATCGTACGCTGTGCGATGGGTTTTAGAGAAATGGCTTTCAGGATAATAACTCGAAGATGATATATCAAAACTATTCGAAGGTTAATTCAAGCCCGGTGCCTGCCAGCTCCTTTTCGTACAGCTCATCAAATCTCTTGTTCTGCTCCTCAGTGAAACAGTTCTTCCAATCTCCGATGATGCCTGGTAAGTATATAAGGCGTGTGAGAAAAAAAAAGGAAGAAAACCAGTAAGTAAAAACGCAAAGTAAATTACAATGGCCGTAAGGTCCATTGCGCACGTGACGTCATTTCCATTGCGTCATTACCTGCGCTAAAGGCTATTACGGCAATAAGCCTTTACGTCAATATTTTTTTAACGATGCCACATTCACTTCATGGTGCCCAACTTGGACCAAGTCTATGCGTTAGTGCCCTTTGGTAAGGCATTAATCCTCATTACCAGGTCCCTCGGAGAGGACCTAAAGCCGCCAGTCCTCTAGTCGCTTACTAACAAGCATTCATGCTTTCTTAACAGTCAGGTAAAATAATCACCACCCCCCCCCCCCCCTCTCTCTCTCTCTCTCTCTCTCTCTTCTTCAAGTCGGATTTGATACATTTAGGATTGGCCAAACTAATCAATGGCTTTTTATCCGGTAGATGACTTTCGCGCCAACTTATGGGTAGATGTGATTAGAAAATGGTAGCTGCTAGTGGGCTTATATACATTGGCGCAAAATAATGTAGATGACAAGATATTTTGAGATTTCTTGAAATAAAGTCACGGAACCGCTTTACGTATTTACTACAGGCATTTGTTGGGGTTATTATGTATTACGCCTATGACAGAGTCAAATCTTAAATAATTGCATGTTATGTACGAAACGTAAGGTGAATGAATAGAGGGTCGATGATTAATTCCAATTTATTGCATAAGATGAAATAATTATAATAATTATTCTGTCATCTTATCAATAATTTATTTTATAATGCAATGTAAAAAGCAGAAGGAGAAGATGTCTATCTGTGGACAGTCTGATCGGAGAGAGGGCTTGAGGAGAGAGAAGCGATAGCTCAGAAGGTGGAGCTAAAGCAGAAGGTTCGAAAGAGCATGACCACCAGAGTCTATAAAACTGGCACCCAAAGAGAGAGGGGGCGGGGGAGTTGGAGAGGGAGAGACATGGAGAAATAGGAGAGGGAAAGGGAGATATTGAGAAATAGGCAGAAATATAGAGGGGGTAGAGAGGGTGGAGATGGAGGGCGTGAGAGAAGGGATAAAAAGAGAGAGAGGAAGAGGGAGAAAAGAAAATAAAGAGCGAATGAGAGACAGAGGCAGAGAGACAGAGAGATTGCAAAAAACATGTCGTCGGTACTAGTACCTTTTCGCATAAACGAGTCTTTAGTCTTCTGTCTGTCCTTCGGTATGAGACTATCGGGATTCGATGCAGGGTTCTTCTTCATTGCCTTGAACGTCGACGCTTTCGATATCTTTTCGATGACGTCATCTGAAAGGGACTTTCCCATGAATTCAGCAATCTGTCTCACTGCACTGGGAAGATCCTGAGAATAGAAATATTTGCGACTTATTGCTCAGTGTGAGGTTAGTAATTGTTTTAATCTTATTGAATCCGACGGACTCAATATGTGAAATCTGACGCAAAATTCAAACAGAGAGGATTAAACAAGCAAACCATATGTATAGGTATGAGTGTGGCCAAAAAGAACTGACACACAAAGCAAAGTCCCGTATGGGCATATCTGTAGTTATTTTTCTATCACATGTTCCATTTATTCCTTAATTGTACGTTAGCCTGGTCCAAACAGCCCCATGATAAATACATGACAGATTTTAACAGTTTATGCAATTCAATATTGAAGCAATGAAGCAAAATCTCACATTGTGATTTCTTCGGGCATGATAAAGTGTGATTCAAATGTTAACCTAACCAACAGGGAAAAGGACACGGCTCTATGAATACCAATACCAGCGTACACAACCTAAAGTTATATTGCAAGTTACCATTCACGACTAACCTTCTTCATATCCTCGTACTTCAGAAAGAGAACATTGGGATGATTCCTTCTCTTCCACCATGGCAACACGTTATTAAACCACGATCCTTGAGGAGCTGAGGTTAAACAAGTAACAAAATGTCATGAAACTTCAAATTGAGACTTTCAGAATGTTCAGTACATTCCTTCTACCAAAGAATAATGATAATCATTATTACTAAAAATTACTAAAAGTTAGGTCTTATCAACCCAGGGTATCCACGACAGTATCTGCTATTTCTAAATGGCCAGTATGGGCCCTTCAATTTACTATTACCACAGCAATTGCCAGTTACTCATTTTTAAAAAGGAGTGGATAGTGGCAAATGTGAATAAAAGTCTTGCTAAAGGACGTGAGTGACGGGCTGGCATTTGAACCCTGAACATGTGGACTGAGAGTCGAGTGAATGAACCACTATAAAATGACACGTCCACAAAAGAAAACAAAATATAGCCATAAAATAATATTTCCAGCGGAATTCATCGAAGTATGTATGATTAGTATTTGGAGGACCCGAGCTGGCCAGCTAGGTGTTAAAGCGTCTCCCTGTGCATGGAACTAAAGATCATAATGTTCGAATCCAACCATGGCGATTGACTTAAGCCTGTGTATGTTAACGTGGTCCTCCCCTGTTTCGTACGCGCAGGCTATGTTACAGTGAAAGCACTCTGCTGCCTCTCGGATAAGACGTGAAATGGAGATCTCGTGTAGAGGAAAGTCTCCATCTTTACACGTTAAAGTTAAATTTGAGTTCTTGTTTTAAAAAAAAGAAAATGAATTCCAACAGAATCAAACGAAAATTTACACTGAATGTTCAAGATTACAAATAAATGTCATTTGCCAAACAATTTTGGTAGAAAATGTATACTGGCTGAGTAATGAGCATAGAAAGATAAGGAAATCAAGGTAAGTAGCTCCGACACCATTTGTGTTGTCCCATATACATCTTTCTGTGTACATTGTTTGTTACTTTACCAAGACTGGGCCAAATTTATTATGATTCTGATGACTCCAGAACCTTGCAGTACACACCAATACTTACATGCTACATGATCAATTTTGTTCTGATCCATTCCACATCTTTTCTTTCAACAATGCAATCGCATGACCAGAACTCGACTTTATCTTTAAGAACCCACTGCACTATTCGAATAAAGATAAGAGCAAACCCTGGTGTAGGGGTTCACTTGCACACCCCCATACAGTTATATTGGGAAGAGAGACTCGAGGGGCACAGCGATTACAGTCGATTTTCTCACCCGAGGCAATTATTGACGCCAAATATTTGTTGATTGTAATAACAATAATTATCATAATATTCATCATCATCATCATCGTCATAGTAATAATGATAATAATAACTTACCTCTACCACCAAGGAATTCTTCAAAGTAGACATCCCAAGACTCGTAAGTGGGAAGCTCTTTAAGGAAGTTACAAAAGTAATAGTAGGAAACGGCCGTATCCTTCGGGTTCCGGGCTATGTAGAGTACCTGTGTTTCGTAGAGAATTGGGAGTTATTTTTTAAAACTTTTACGATTTCTTTTCCCGGCTAGTAATTAATGTTTTGTGGTTATTCGTGAGTTTTCTACCAAGTATTCATGAAGACTATAGTCAAAATCATAATATTAGTTTGGTGAAAATTTGTTATGCATATGGATGAAATGTCAAAACCGTAACATCATTACATTTCCATGAAAGACAAGGGGCTTATATTTGTATGCTATTAGTTGTTGGTGGTCATGATGCAGTGGTGGTGATGGTTGTGATGGTGGTTGTCACGATGATGATTGTATTATTAACGGTGGTGGTGGTGGTGGTGGTGATGCGACTGTGGTTGTGATAACGTTGGTGATAGATCATATGGTGGTGCTGGTAGTGATAGTGGTGGTGGTGGTGGTTGTAATTATGATGGTGGTCTTGGTGGCGGTAGTGTGGTGGTGGCGTTGCAGGTAGCATTGGTGATGGTGGTGGAGGTGGTGATGTTCGAGGTGGTGCTGGTAGTGGCGATATTGATGGAGGTGGTCGTGGTGGAGATGTTAGTGATGGTGGTGGAGATGTGCTGGTGCTGGTAATAATGAGGGTGAAGGGTTGTTGTTGAGTTGTATTACGGTCTTAACTACTGTTGGTGGAACTTTGCCTCCACAATGCCATTTGGCCTTATTTAGTTCCCTATTTCTATTTTCTTATATATTGCAAATGCTTATCATTTTATATATCTTTGTATTGTTTTTATTGAAAATAGAAATTTTTAATCAAACGAATTGAATTGAATTGAATTGTAGGCCTAGTAGTAGAATTATTAGTAGTATTAGTAGTATATAGTATTAATAGTAGTATAAGTAGTAGTATTAGGTAGCAATAATAGTGGTACCAGTAATAATATCAGTAATAGTGGTAGTAGAATAGCAGAAAAGTATTGGAACTAAAATCAAACATACGCCTAACGGTATTACTCAATAATGTACTAACTCACTTTTGCTTTTGGATCATCATTGCTAATATCGAGGGGTAAGAAAGCATCTTCGCAGTGAGTCTTCATCATCCTTGGTGACGTCATGATCTCAGCTTCATCGATCCGTAAGTCTGTCGGCTGCGATAACGGAAATAATTTAGCAAGACGAGAATCAACTGCAGTTAATAATTTTATGGTGACTTCAAAGTTTTACATTACCTAACTGAAAAGAATTAATTGATTTTTGTCTAGACGCCTAGCAAAGAAACAAGTCCATTAATGATTATCAGATAAACAGATCAATTTGTTTATCATAATATCTCAGCCACGCCAACGAGAGCGACACCAAACTGACGGGCGGGCGGATCCAGGATTTTGGGAAAGAGGGGGGGGGGCACAATATTTCTAAATTATTCCGATCAAGAAATACATTACCCTGAATGGGCAAGAATCGGTTTGGAGTCGATCTGGTGGTAAGCGTGAAGTACATGTATAAGCCTAATATCAAAGAAACAATTAATAATCCTAACCCGAAAGCGTGCTGCACAAGAGCAAGGCGCAATTTTACTGACGTAAGATTGCGTCAGCGACTTGGAATGTCCTTGACTCGCCTTGTGTATGTGTGTACTCAAGCTGAATGCAAAATTAACCTTGCAACTGTTGCTCATAGCTTGTAACCCTGACCCAAACGCTAATATATTGCACTGATGTATGATGGGGGTATTCTGCAGCTCAGCCAATTTATCAAATGTTTGTTGGTAACGCATCGATCAAGCTCATTTACGCCCGTTGCAGGCGATGCGTCATTGGGGACTTTTAGATTTGCACGAAGACAATGTGGATTGCTACGGTCGACGTCCTTTTAATGCACTGCCTTGAATGGACGTCACATGTATCAGTCCACGCAAATTTAAAAGTCCCTATTTTGAACGCGGTATGACTCGCGCCAATAAAGCATGTGAATTTAGTCAGCCCATACATCCACCAATTGTTCAACGTAATATTTGCACTGTGCATTTTGCTTCGTATCATGTCACCGTCACATGGTGCGTCAAAGGCCGCAACTGTCGCTGACGCAGTTTTACGTCAGGCATATGACGGCTCGTGTGCAACGTTCATTAAACGTACCGATGTGTTATTTTCGTCTATAATCTCAAGGAACACGACCATCTGCGTAACATGTTTTCCTTCTAACTTAGTGATGTCCCCGTCACGTTCGATCAACAGAACCAGCTGCTCTGCCCAAGTTGTACCTTGAAAAGAAATTCGAACGATATTGAGTTTTATTAATCGAAATCAAATCATAGTGGATCATTACAAAACAAAAAATTCTCAATTTTTACATCATACAGAAAAAATAATTATAGTGTTTTTCTTCAACCACGTATTAGATAAATTCTTCTGTCTCATAATTTTGTATAGACGGTTATTAACTTATACTGCAGATCGTATACCCATGACAACAGCACAAGTAAGATTCTAAAACAAAGTTAGTCCCTAACCTTACTGCAAACTTTTATTTCAAGGATTATTTTTAGAACTGCTGAATTTTCGGGTCACGGTTAAAACTATAGATCCTCGGTGATCTCGAGACTGCACTAAGCCCCTCAACTCGATTAACTTCGTCTCGGGGTATAGTACAGTTTCGAGATCACCTAGGGTTACGTATTCGGACACCTACACCCTGGACATCCAACCCCCGGATAACCACCCCAATCAACTACTCCCTAGGACAACTACCCCCCAGGGCAACTACCCACTAGGACAACTACCCCCCGGACAACTATCCCCGACAACTACTCCCTAGGATAGTTGTCCGGGTGTAGTTGTCTGGGGTAGTTGTCCAGGGGGTAGTTGTTCGGGTATTAGTTGTCCTATGGGGTAGTTGTCCTAGGAGGTAGTTGTCCTGGGGGTAGTAGTCCGGGTGTAGTTGTCCCGGGGTTAATCGACCTAGAGGGTAGTTGTCCTAGGGAGTAGTTGTCTGGGGGTAGTTGTCCGGGGGTAGTTGTCCTGAGGGGGTAGTCGTATTAGAGGGTGGTTGCCCTAGGGGGTAGTTATCCTAGGGGGTATTTGACGGGGGTGGTTATCCGGGGTGGATGTCCAGGGGGTAGGTGTCGGATACGGTGACTGCATGGTAGTGTTTAACATCAGAAACAAAATAGTAACATCTAAGAAATCGGAACCCCACAAAATGGTAATTTTCAAAGGCGGCCTATTGCAATGCCTTTAAAAAAAAAAGCCATAAATCATGATATTATGTATATCCATCAAAGAGATGTGATATTTGTGTCTATACCTAGGTTTGGGGGTTCCGAAGAAACCATTCCTAATACTTACAATGGGCTATAGCCACCATGATGAATATTCCACTGGATATGTTTGTCTCGGGATAGATGTTCAGGCCTGGTAAAGATCTTTTTAGGTTGAGTATATACATTCTAGATATACATATATTATATTGTATGTGATTGATCGGTACACGACATACCTGACTTGGGATAGGTCACAATGAACATGTCATCGGGCCTACACGCTAACTTCCTCACGCGTTTCATCGCCTCCGATGGCATTATGTTCGGCGTAATGACTCCTTCATACTCGTAGCAGGTTTGGACTACACCATCCGGAACTTTACATGAAAAGCCAGAGCTCATGCTGCTTGTATCTGTTCGAGGGGATGAAGAACTAGAAGAAAAAAATGGGTAGAACAAGATTTATTTTTTCTAGATCAACTGAGTATTGCACAAAATGCGTCATTTTGATAGAACCAAAGTATGAAGCCCATCAGGGGCGTACGCAGGGGGGGGGGGTTTTGGGGGTTCAAACCCCCCCCTTTGGCATTTTAATGTATGTAAACCCCCTAAAAAAAACCTAAAACCCCCCCCTTCGGCTTTTTTTTTTTTTTTTTTTTTTTTTTATTATAAAAAAAAAAAAAAAAAAAAAAAAAAAAAAATTATACCCACGGCTAACCTAAATAAGGTGACCTTACCCCCCCCCCCCAACGATAAAAAATGTCAAATTTTGAAATTTTGACCTCCAAAAAAAAAAAAAAAAAGTGTCCGCTTACCCCCCCCCCCCCCCCCCACTGAGCGACTTTTCGGCCGGCGCGATTTTCAATTTTTCGGGAGCAAAATATTTTAAAACCCCCCCCCCCTTGGAAAAATCCTGCGTACGCCCCTGAAGCCCATACACAATTGAAATAGAAAGCATAATTTGCACTATTTTTACAACGTCACTGTTTCAAAGGAGGCGCGTTGGCTCAGTGGTAGAGCAGTGGTCTCGTAAATGGGAGGTCCCGGGTTCGAAACCAAGTCAATGCGCTAGCACCCTTTGATAAGGCATCAATCCTCGAACAGGACTTAAAGCCTTCGGTCCCCTGGTTGCATACTTACAAGCATACACATGCTCTCTTACTCTTAGCAGTCAGGTCAAAAAAATCATCAATCAATCAATCAATCAATGTGCTTTTTGTCGTTCACATACCATGCATTCCACAAGGTGAATCGTATATGGCCATCATTCCACTCTGGTGAACGGGACTGCCCCCGAAGCGCGCGCCGACACCGACCGCCCTTACGACCCCGCGACCTGGTGCGACACTTGCAAATACCTAAGTTTTATATTAGCGCTTATCAGACTACTTGAGTTACCCTTTACTGCTTGTTAATATTATTTATTCATGTATCTAATGTATACATTGATGTAGCTACTCTACATCATATTGAATTCTATTTGAAATTACAACATCCCAAATTCGATTACTTCTCCAAATATCCAATGAATTATAGGAACTGGTCTGAGGACCTGGGTTGGGATGTGCATCCCCACATTATATTAACTTTGTATGAAATGTGGCAGTACGTACGGAAACTAGCCTGATAGTATGATAATTCTTTACAACTTACTTCACTGAAACACATATTAACGAAGGGGAGCTTTAATGAACAGGAGGAAGCCCATGTTCAAATAATTCAGTACAACTTATATTATCATAAAACTAAATTGCAAACAGCAATACAATATGAGGGAGAAGCACTGAAAGAAGACCCCTGTGCTTGATCAAGTGTGTCAATCTGACCATTTTCTTTTTCTTCAATATTTTTTTTTTATTGATTCCAAACAATACAAATCAATCCTTTTCCAACATACTTTTACAGAAACACATATTAATGAAGGGGAGCTAAAATGATCAGGAGGAATCCCATGTTCAACGGTGATTTAGTTCAAAGAGCATTAGGGACTTTTGATTTGCGTGGACTGATACCTGTGACGTCCATTCAAGGCAGTGCATTAAAAGGACGTCGATCGTAGCAATCAACGTTGTCGTTGTGCAAATCTAAAAGTCCCTAATATCATAAAACTAAATTGCAAACAGCAATACGATATGAGGGAGAAGCACCGAAAGAATAAAGTCCGCTGTGCTTCTCAAGCGTGTCAATCTGACCTTGGACCTGACAAGCAATACACACACACAGTGGTATATTAATACACAAGGACACTACACAAGGTTCAAGTGCACGTAGGCAGTGTACACTGTAGAGAAATGGCTACAGTACTCAAATGACTACTGAGTCAGTATACTCACCCAAAATATGAGTTATATATTTTCCAAAGAAACGCTACAAAATTATCAATCGAAAATTGTGTAGTCTGACCTCAAATACGAACTAAGCAAACTGATATAAAAGTACATGCAAGAAATGAACCCCGTGCAATTAGGAAAAGAGGAAAGTAGTTTAGTAGCTGTTACACGCACCCAGGGGCGTACGCAGGGGGGGGGGGTTAAACCCCCCCCCCCCTTTGGAATTGTTATGTGTGTAAACCCCCTTAAAAAAAACTAACCCCCCCCCCCCTTTGTTTTTGTTTTTTTAAATAAAACAAATAATAATAATTATTTAAAAAAAATTATGCCCACGGCTAACCTAAAAAAGTTCACCTTACCCCCCCCCCAACGAAGAAACATGTCAAATTTTCAAATTTCGAGACCCCCCCCCCCCCCCCCTTGTCAATTATGTCAGTTCTTTTTTGTAAATGTGAAACAAATAAAATTGAATTATATCCCGGTTTACTATCATATTCAAATTTATGGATGTTTCTTTCCTGGGGACCTATAGTGTCGAGTTATTCCATTAATCTGTTATTAATGACTGAACTGCAATACTTGGAATCCAGTCTGCATATATTATTTGTTGCTACGTCGGACAAGCCTTGGGCAAGCTTTTAGGTTACTTTTTTGTTTAAAAAGTGTGCATTCAATTTTAATATATGTTTGTATACCGGTCTATTACGATCCATTGCATGCGCACATACAATTCTGTCAAATGCAGATCTATTTCATTTCTGCATAATTTTGTAATTGTCATATAACCTCTTCATTTATCCATCCTTTCTCTACAGTCTTCATCCACGCCTGTAAAATTTAAATTGCCTTCAAAACCCATATGTGACGGTAACAATTACATGCCACATCAATCGTTGAAATTCCGGCTTTTACGTGTGTATACTACTATAATAGAGCTCCATGTGGTGACCGTATGCACTTTTTTCAGTAGGAGTGTAACACGAGTTCCCTCGAGGAGGGGGCGCTGGATTGATCGAGGGCACCGCTCTTACTCAGAAAGAGAAACGATAACTAACAAGGCTACTGATTAGGGGGAGGTGTTGGAGGTGGTCCAGTTGTCCAGACCTCTTTTTTCCTTGTGATTTCCCCTTCTTCTGTCTCTTCCCCTCTTTTCTCGTGTATTCGTTTTTGTTTCATCACTTGATGGGGGCGGCCGTGCACGGGCCCCTGTTGCTACGCCACGGCCACGCATTATTAAAAGTTGACCTCGAACCCCGACGCGTTAATAATACAAGATGTGCAAATATTACCATGATTATGAGTCAATATCATTCACCGTGAATACGTATCAGATTCCATATTCCGATTCCACCTTTTCTTTAGTATTATCACTGATTCCTTTATCAGAATCCTATCAGCAACGAAACCTCTTCCTTTCTAGTTTCTTGTATCATACTTTATGTAAACGTGAATAATGTTTTGAAGTGTCTCATTAGTCAATGCTATCGGGATGTTTGCCAATTTTGTGCCATTGTTTCGAGGCCTTAGAATAAAAGAATGGCATTGATAACCTAAGTAAAGGAAAAAAACGACATTGTATATTAAGATTTGAAAGCTACCAGTCTAAAGCTAGATTATGCAGCGGTATAAAACGTGGTGGGTTTTTTTAATGACGTATGTACAATACGCTTCTCATATCTGTATCCTGTAACACAGGGCTAAGTGAATACGCATAGGACCTTTGCTGCGTGCCATTTTTTTTTAATTTTGTATTATTATGATTATTTTTTGCGGTTTATTGCGTAATATCTTAACGATCCATTAAAAGGAGATAGAAGGTTATGATAATAGCACTTTTAAAAATAAATCACATATCAGTAATGATGGTATATCATTAGCGGATACGATGTTAACTTGTTTTATGAGTAAAGTATGCAAAAAGATTTGTTTGGGATTATAGCAAAACGAGATGCATATTTAAATAGCTTTGACAAAACAGTATTGATATGGTTATTGTAAATGCTATAGAAAAATAGGCATACCAACCTTAAATATGAAGATAAATAGAAGGGGAAAGAAAGTTGGAGAGGGGAGAGGGAGTGAGAAAAGAATGAATTAACAACGGCAAGACAGACTTGACATCAAACTGATTTTTCATCGAGTGGTCCTAAAAGAAGCTAAAATACAGTGAAAATGATCTATTCACAATAACTTACCCTCTTTCTGGTTGTTTGATGTATCAATCGGAGAACAGAACTTAAAGTGGTATCGCCTAAATGCAATCAGTCCCTTCTATATCATATGAATAGGAAATCATCTTCAGGAAGCATGATGTAATTGAACTTTGGAGTTCGAACCCGAGTTCAGGGGCAAATTGCATTTTAACTTTGATAAAATGGTTCCGAACCTTGTCCCGTTTTCAATACCCCGAGAGGATTAGTGGAACCTTTTTAATATGGTTCGTAGGAAAATTCACCACCGGCTTTTCTTAGTATCAATGCGCGACACAAAAAGATCAAAGGATTTTTAAAAACATATTCGTAGCTATTCTAATAGAGTAAGACGAAATGAAGCAATGAATTAAGAATAGGTTTTCCCCAGACCAAAGCATGAAGGAACAAAATTTTCTGGCCCTCAATTATTTTCCCATGTTTATCAATTTCACTTTTAACGCAATCGGTCAAAAACGAGCATTTTAAAAAGGTGTTTGGGTTCTTAGAAGATTCCTAATTATTTAAGAAACGTTTATTGAAACTTGCAGAACCTATAAAAGGTTCTTATATAGGAGAAATATGGCTATTATTTTAGAACAATTAGGTCAAGTGCCATTTTCTAATCGTCTATTTTCTTTTTTCTAAGAGTTCCCAGAAGATACAATTGGTATAGGCATTGAATTCAAGTGGTTTAGTCATTAAACATCGAATGTAAAAGTCCTGGGTCCGACCTCCAGCGCAGCACTTAATTTTTGAACAAGGCATTTTGTCTCCATTGCTCCCGGATACTCGGTAAGATGCGAAAGTCAATGTGATTGGATTGGCCTGTGCGCTGCCGAAGCAAGGCGACCCGCTGAACTGCTCCCAATAATAGGAGTGGAGAATGTGCACTTCAAAGTCCAGAATTATAATTGAATCCAGTGACTGTGGTATTAATATTTTAAGCGCTTTGGTCGGTAACGTTGTAACTGGTAAGGCGCTTAAGAAACGGCTTTAAGGAAAAGTCAAAGTAACGTCCACAGTACAAAATTTGAACACGAGAGCTAACAGAATGATATAATAAAAAAATACAAAATAAAATACAAACCAAAGTGACGTTTTAGCTCTCTACGTCTACGTATACATTTAATCCCCACCAACAATTTCGAGGACACCGTCTGCAAAAGTAATGCTTATCGACCCGAGCCCCGTTTCATAAAACTTGTTATCAATAACAAATATCACATTTCTATAACAATTTTGCTCTCAGCCAGTCAAATGCAAACGATTTCAGTAGCTTATAACAGTTATTTTAAGTTGTGATTGAAAACAAGTTTTATGAAACAAGGCCCTGGATAGGTGTAGGTGCACTTGCGGTTCCTTGGTGCTAATTGGTTACATTAGATAATTTAAATATTCTGAGAGTCCCTAAGAATTATTTAAATTAAAAAAAAAATATATATATATATATATATTAAAAATTAACAAATCTCTCTCTCTCTCTCTCTCACTCTCTCTCTCTCTCTCACACACTCTCTCTCTCTCTCTTTCTCTCTCTCTCTCACTCTCTCTCTCTCTCTTTCATGACGTGGTAAAACGGCGACGGTCTTTTTTATGATGACGTTAGTGTAATACGCTTAACAAATTTGTCAGATATTTGTCATCCGCGAAATGTTAATGGTCACACTACAAAATATATCATATATCAAATTGAAATCCAACTACCACATACATCTGTGAATCTTGATGTACATCCCCTCTTTCTTCTTTTCTTTTTTCTTCTTTTTCTGTCTTTTTCCCCTTTTACCATTATTTTGTCCTCCATATTTGTATTATTATGTATCCATAGAGGGTAGTCATGCTATCAAGCTTTGCTTACTTTGTTTACCCTCCTGTTTGATGTTTTCGATTAGTTACAGCCAGCCTTACTTTATTCTACATAATATTCTTTTGTCATGTGTAAATTTGCAATTTTCTGTTTGTTATATATTTTGTAAAAATGCAAAAGAAAAAGAAAATCAAACAGAAAATCAAATCAACCAAACATTATTAATTTTCTTTTAAAAACATTGTTTCCCTCGAAACTTATCGCAAACTATTGTTTGCAAGTAGCTGCATATTTTTCCTAAAATGTTTTTAATGATTTTCCTACACTTGTCACGACAGAGAGAACAATATTAGACGAGTAACAACCTGAAAACCCTTGTGAGTCAAAACACCTGTGATGTGTGTGGTATTGAATTTATTTTTTTTTCTTTGAGGAGAGAGGTACGATTTCTGTATGAACAGAAATCACTTGAAGATTTTCACACGATAGACCAATCTTATCGATAAAGTTGCGATATCAGCTGTGGTATTTTGTGGTATCAATTGATTCTTTTTCTTTGAGGAGAGAGATACGATTTCTGTACGGACAGTTAACGCTTCAAGGTGTTCACACGATAGATTTATGGCTTAAATGAAATTTCGGGGTCACGGGAAAAGTTTGCAAGGCAACTTAATGTCACATTCACACAAACGAGACCGACACCAGACCAACAACAGACCGAACAAAAAAATGGCCAAGAATTGGAGTTGATGTGGAATTAATTTGAACCGAAATAACCGAGGTATAAGGATTTATTTAAAAGTTTAAATATAATAATAATAATAATAATAATAATAATATCGAATAATTAGGAGGGCTAAAAACAATAAGTACCATAGCGCTATGTAACTCGAAACATCTCATGATGACCGTATATCTCATATTCCATATTTCTCAAATTTTTCCCCCAAAAATAACAAAATACACAGACTGTAGAATCATTGACAATGTCAAGAAACTTTATGAAAAAAATCATAAGACATTTATTCTGCAAAGTAATTAAACTATTTTGCTTAAATAGTCAAAAAATGTAATTTCCAATACAATGATTATACAGGACACAAAATTCACTTAATTATCTTATAACCCTATTTCATATTCTCTTCAACTGTAAAAGTAAACTCAACAGTATGGACGCATTGTGCGAATAAAATTTCGCCGTCAGAACAAGTTTACACAAGGCAACTAACCCTATTCTGACCTGATAGGCAAACATGTATTTCGAAACACATGGTGGCTGCTACATGAAACTAAACTGTATTAAGTCATGGATCTCATATTGCATGTTTTCCCTGTAAACAAAGCTTAAGAAGATGATGATGATGGCTTTCACAAACTTTCAAGCAACTTTATTTTTGCTTTAAATACCGTCAATACTACTGAGCCAGAAGGGATTAGACGACACAGCGATGTCACTTACAGGTGACTATCTCATTAACTCAGCTGTCAACTTACATAAGAAAAAGAGGATCATGGGGGACCAACAGGCACCGATTGGGGAAGTTTTCTATACAGTGCGTCCCTGAAAAAACGAAACCGAGAAGTATCGATGTTTTATCATAACTTAATCACAACCATAATTAATGAATGATACATATTTGGAAAGCTTAGAGTCTCCTCCTTCAGTTGATGCTACTCAGATGATGCATATTTTACGCATGAGTGATTAAAAGCAATTTGAAGGAAGGAAACCAAAAAGACATTTGGCGGGCGGTATCTGAATTTCGAAGAAAAACTTACATTTCTAGAAAGTTGAGTTTCTGCCCTTTCATATGACACCTCAATCAGGAAAAATGAGCGAGGAATAACAAAGTTCTGTTTGTTTAAAGTAGCCCTTACATTTTCATAATTTTAACAAACGAATTCGTTTTCACTGGGTGCCTGGGTAGCAAAAAGCAGATTTGACAAAAAAAGACTTAACTCCGTTTCGTTGACAATCAGCCATGCATGAAGACTTTCGTCTACGGCTGATTGTCAACGAAACGGAGTTAAGTCTTTTGTTAATTTCGTTTATTGATACGGCAGGCAGCCAGTGAAAACGAATTCGTTTAATAAAATTATGGAAATGCAAGCACTACTTTAAACAAACAGAACTTTGTCATTCCTCGCTCATTTTTCCTGATTGAGGTGTCATATGAAAGGGCAGAAACTCAACTTTCTAGAAATGTAAGTTTTTCTTCGAATTTCAGATACCGCCCGCCAAATGTCGTTTTGGTTTTCTTCCTTCAAATGGCTTTTAATCACTCATGCGTGAAATATGCATCATCTGAGTAGCATCACATGAAAGAGGAGACTCTAAGCTTTCCAAATATGTATCATACATTAATTATAGTTGTGATTAAGTTATGATAGAACATCGATACTTCTCGGTTTCGTTTTTTCAGGGACGCACTGTATAGAGGGAGCAAGTAGCTACAAGTAGGACAGTGGGGCTTTAAAAGTCGAGCCTTGCTGTAAGTTCTACAAAGATGTTGACTTTTAACATAATAAAGCACAAGTACTTCAGTTTCATATTTTATCTCTAACCAAAACAAGCACGACAAATTCACATGATAGATTGATTGTGTACACTAATTGTCGCTAGCTCGTACAAACCATATGCCGTGTTTTAATGTTTATGCACATCGTTCAGATCCATAACAAATACCTTTTTTAACACGACATCCCGTAGTGTATACCAGAAAGAGGAATATATGTGGGAAATATGAACAAGAAAGTAGATACAGGGGAGAAATACACAGGTGGTGTAATAGGAAAAATAATTTTATTAAACGTTTTTCAAATATTTGATATCATACAAGCGAAATATTAACTTCATTAATCCTCAGGGGATTAAGTTTTCCTTTGACACGTGGGGAACAGATGGGCCAGAATTAGTTGTGTGATCAGAATTAAAGATTAACTCTAATACAACGACATCTAATCGATAATACAATTAGTGGAGTTTGATGTTGATACTTTCTGAAAAGCGGTGGGTATATCAACTGGAACCGACGACAACTTTCCTCATTCTCTCTCAACTTCATTCGATCAGCCAGCCTATACTTTAGGAAGGACTCAATATGGCGTCGTTTCTGATTCTAGCATTTGCGCTATTCACCGTGGGTCATTCAGTTGCCGATCGCATTTCAGGTGATAAAACTACTTATTTTGGGGCTCTCAACAGTCAACCTTTCTTAAACGCTATAGGTTCCTAAATATTGTTCATGTCTTTATACTTCAACACTTCTGTTAATAGGCCTATATATGTAATTTCGTTACTCCCGTAGTATAAATTGGCCTTTATCTTTATCTTTATTTTTGTTTAATCTTTCTCTGATAATTTTTTCTATAATTATCTATCTCCATTCCTTTCCTATTTTCTACTTTTCTCCTTCATTGATTCTTTCTCTCCTCGCATTCTCTCCCACACCTTCCTCGCCCGCCGTCCCCCGTCCCCGCCACCCTCACTCTCTCTCTCTCTCTCCCCCATCTCTGTGCTAACAGGCGATTACCATGTTGACTGGGATGCTGAATGGCAGAACCACATTCAACAATACGCCGACTACTCCTACCCTTTCGAACAACCCGGGCTTATCTTTCCTGGCTTGACTGTTCAGGATGCCATCAGCACCATCGGCAAGACTTGGCACGCGACGGAAATGAAGGAGGTTCTCGGGATCTTCTGCCGAGACATTGCACCCAGTCTGGTTGTACCTGTGGGACAACATTTCATCAGCAGTATATGCGATCCGATCTTCGACTCCCTGAACACCGACACCCGTATAGATGGGGTTGCCATCTGCGACGCTGTTTACTCTTCCCTCGGTGACCCGATGTCCGCACGCCGTAGAAGGAGAATGGTACCCGACGAGTCCCTGATGGGCATAGGCGTCATTGGGAACTTCAATTTCGAGAAAGTGGGCCATGACATCAATCGCCGCATCTTCAACCTCCACAGTTACGACAAGGAATCCGTCTGCACCGCTTTCGATGAGTTCGTCAACTCTGATACCTCCACCCAACGGTTATTTCAAGCCACCGGCGAGATCTTCCTGGAGGAAGCCATTGCTCAGGGTTCACAAATATGTCAACACTGGGACGCCATCTACGATGTTCTCCGCCAGACTGATGATCAACCAGGTGAGGGTGTACCTGACTTCTTCCAAACACTCATGGACGATGTGTCGCAACTTATAGCCGAGTTCAGCGGCTTTGACAATCGCGAATCCCTCTGCGACGCACTTGTTGAAGCTAAAGACCCTCTACAGACCCATCGAGGGTACCTCCGTGATCCAAGGGTTTCGTCACTTGCTGTCTCTATTTTACACAACATGGTAAACACGCTCATCATCAACGACCAATGTACTCACTTCGGCAATGACGTCGCCAATGTCATCGTTAATCTCAGCCCATACATCGGCTTCGAAGTCATCCAACTCTACATCGAAATGATTTTCGATCTCCAGTCAATCGAAGAGGCATGTAGCTTCGTCGATGATGCCTTCGCATTCCAAGGTAATTCTTTTTCCTCAGTTTCAGCTTAATTATAATCAAAATTGCTTGAAGAATTGTTTGTGTTCATTCATTCCTGCATATAAGAACTGTATTTCTCTGGAATTATATTTTTGGCTCGAAGCTCTACTCCAAATACAATTAAAATCAGAACTTTTCATAGATTCGTAGATATGTAATATGAATGAAAATATAACACTGGGTAGGCTTTCTGGATGTTTGATATTTTTTTCGGAATCGTGAACTTTTAGCATGTTCCCGAGATGACCATGTAGTTCTCGGCGTGTTTGTTTGTTTTTAATTTGGTTTTTCATATCTTTTCTTTTCTTTGCTTGTTTTTATTTGATTTTGTTTGTTTTTCATTTAGGTTGTGCTGCTGACACGTGTGCCAATGATGGATTGTGCGAATATTTCCAGGGCATCTTTAGCGAGTCTTTCCGTTGCACCTGTGCAGCTGGATATGTGGGAACAGACTGTGGAGTAGGTAAGATTGTCAGCCTGGGGGCGTTTCACAAAACTTGTCATCAGTGACAAATGACATTTTTTGTTATAAGCTACTGAAATCCTTGATTCTGATTGGGTATCGGCAGATTTGTCACTGATTTTTGTCATTTGTCATTGAAAAGAGGCTTTGTGAAACGGGCCCCTGAAGTTAGATTCAACTATAGATGCGGGCCAGAAATAGTACATGATTGAACAAAAATTCGCGAAGGGCGATTTCAATACTCTACTGTATGTCCGATAGAAATCATGTTCAGATTACGTACTACGTCAAAGTGATTTTCGCACATATCAGTACGTGATAATTAAACAAGGGTAATGAAATTGCCTTCCATAGGTCGATTTTAGGTTATGAGTCTTTGGCAGTCTTTGCCATCGTGTCATTGTGATTAAAGAGCCTTTACTCATACGTATAGTTATTTGTCGTTATCGATAAGGTAAGACTGGGGGAAATATGCCTTTAAACTTACTGGCCCGAATTCACAAAGCAAGGTTTGAGCTCAGACCAAGGTTTGAGCTCAAACCTCCTTTTGTTTCGCCAAACCTCCTTTTGTTATTTACAAGGGTTTGTAAATAACAAAAGGAGGTTTGGCGAAACAAAAGGAGGTTTGAGCTCAAACCTTGGTCTGAGCTCAAACCTTGCTTTGTGAATTCGGGCCATACTGTACAAGTAACACTAGCACAAAATCCCCTCTAGCGCCATCTCAGATCAGCAGCAACAGTAGGGTGCTGTAATTCGCTGCGTTGTACGTTCTCGAGTCCCATGTTAGCCTATCCGATATGCGTCGGGCTTTACAAGTATTCTAATCGCGTTTATATGGCGAGTGACATCGGCGCGGACGCCCGCGCCGATGTCAGTCTCCATAACGCGATTAGTACACTTGCCATTTAGCCCGACGCCTATCGGATAGGCTAGTCCCATGTCTGCGAAGTGATAATGCACTGTTAGCAAGTTGACCATGAGATGGCACTGTACAATCAACAGTGCGCTAGGGAAGAAACTTCATCAGTTCAGTATCGCTTTAATAAGGGAGTTTCCAGTTAGCACATGGTACAAATGATCCCAAATATCCACAGATCTTTTACACATGGAGAAGTTCCACTTTGAGCATATTAGAATAATAACTGCCAAAGTCCTAGATGTGCTTCATGAATACCTTTTGTTTGCCCTCTTGAAAAGAATACTTCCACCTGCGTATCATAGAATATACCGTTGGTGCATAAATGAATAATGTTACATAACTCTCATGAGCGCATATCAAGTATTCATCTCTGTGGGTTTTACCTTTTTGGTACAAATGACCTTTATCTGCCCATGCGCAGATAGTATCTGTAAACTCCCTTATTGATTTTAACAGTTACTAAAGAATGTAAATTATTTTTGGTAGGTCATGTTCTTGGTTAGAAACTTCGACTCACTTCGTATTCAACGATTTTATTTTCTATTATGTGATAATATCCTTCCATAAACTCATGAAATCGTAAATTATTATTTTTCTTTAATCCAATTTTCTTCACTTATCCAGAGATTCATGAGTGAGCCATAATGGAACATGTAGACTGAGGAGATCAAAGGTAACATGCGCATTTTCGAATAATTTGATAAACCGAGACCAATATATGCATTTAAAATATTCTATAAAGGCATATCATATTGTACAATTCTTATCTAAGCTCGAGTTTTGCAGTTTGCCGAATAATGGAAAACATAACACAGACAAAATCGCTAGGGTCAATTAGGAAAATAACATACACCACACGTCAAATAAGTGTTGGTGTTTGTTAGTGTAATTTCCAGTTGGATTTCCTGTATGTTTGCTGGTTTACAATCATCATGATTATACTGATGATTATATCTCAAGAGACAATGGGATAATTCCCTATATTAATATCCGAATTGGATTTTTACTTCGTTTTTCGTGAAATACTTGTCATTCATTTCTAGGCGTCGTGAATGCATTTTTACGGATGTTGATCATACCTATATGGCTGCAATTTCCACGTTTTTTAGGGACCTTGAAAATAATGAAATTATTTTCCGCCTTCCTTCTTATTATATAGATACACCGTAATGGTGCTGTGGCAGATCTCCAGTGCTTGTCTACGTGGAGGATCAACAAATCTCCTGCAATCTATGAACAAATGCATACCCAATGATTATTAAAATGATGATGACAATTTATATTACAAGATAGCACTAGAAGTCTAATTAATTATTGGGGGCTTGCCCAGGAGTAATATTCCATTTTTTGAATTTATTAATTAATTTATTTATTAAGAATTTATTTAGAATTTTTTTAGCGTCTATTTATCTATCTGCATTTTTATTCATGTAATCATTTATTTATTTGTATTCATCATTTTATTCTTTAAGGTTATAATTGCCTGTAAATTGTCATCGGTTCTGCTTTTATAGAACGATTTTTTTTTCTCCAATCGGGTATTATATAGATTGTAAAGCAATATCGGCCTAACTCTGATGAAAAAAAATGGCAAATTACTCAAACTACATTCGTTAACATTCTCACCAAAATGGTGTTAGATGTGAGGGTCTTTCTACTTAAAATTAAGATACAACACCATTAGGTTTAACTTCCGATTCCTGGGACATGTTCTTTCATTACTTCCCCCCCCCCCTCCCTCCCTCCCACCCACGCACACGCGCACACGCGCACATACACAAGCACACATAAGTAAAGCAAGTTGACGTTTTTTCTTAAGCCTTAGAATACATCTTATCAGCAATTATGACGGGCAATATGAGCAATGATAGTTATGGTTGAGCTTAATTTGAATAAAATCTACAATGGAAATTTAACTGATGTATTTTGTAGTCGTATATATATTATCGAAAACATGACTTGTTTGAGACTACATGTGTTGCTGAGATATTGCCAAATTGATTGCCACCATATCGATTAGTAGATTTGGAAATTAGACGATTGTGTTGTTTGATTGTTGCGAAATTGTGTTGTGCTGTAATGTATACTGATGGGTTGTGATGTGTTGTACTTCGTTGAGTTGCAATTATGCTGAGCTGTAATTCTACGTTGTGTTTTGTTGTGTTTGATTGTGTTTTGTTGTGTCGTGGATGTTGTGTTACGTTGTATTTGGGTTGAGCACGTGTTTTTGTGAGTTGTGCTGTGCTGTGTTGTTTTGTGTTGTGTTGTGTTGTGTTGTAGGTGTTGTGCTATGCTGCGATGTGTTGCGTTGGGCTGTGTTGCACCAGGGATATGTGAGTTATCCCTGGTTGCAGTGTACGTGCTGTGCTGTGCTGTGTTATTGTGTGTTGTTTTTTTTGTTGTGGTCTGGTGTGCTGTGTTGCGTTGCGTTGCGCTGTGTTGTGTTAAGTTCCGAACGTGTTTCGTATATTAAAGCTAATCTTGAGAACATCGCTATAATACAAAGAAGACGAAAGACTTGATGTATGGCTGATCGTCAACGAAACAGAGATAAGTCTTTTGGCAACTCTGTTTGTTGCTACGGCAGGCAGCCAGTAAACGAATTCGTTTAATCAAATTATGGAAATGCAAGCATTACTTTAAACAAACAGAACTGTGTTATTCCCGTCTTGTTTTTCTTGATTGAGGTGTCATATGAAAGGGCAGAAAATGAACTTTCTGTAAAATGTTATTTTCTCTTTAAAATTCAGAAACCGCCCGCTAAAAGACTTGTTTTTAATCACTCATGCGTAAAATATACATCATATGAGTTGCAACAAAACGAAAGAGGAGGATCTAACTGAGCTTTACAAATATGTGTCATTTATCAATTATAATTGTGATTAAGTTATGATAAAACATCAATAGTTCTCGGTTTCTTTTTTCTGGGCCGCACTGTATTGTGATGTGTTGTGTTGCGCTGTGCTGGGTTGTTCTGTGTTTTGTTGTGCTGTGTTGTATTTTGTTGTGTTGTTTTGTGGTATGATGTGTTGTGTTGTGCTGTGCTGCGTTAATTATGTTAAGTTCCAAACGTGTTTCATTATCAAAGCTAAACGTGAGAGTCGAGAGAACAAGGCTATTATGTGATTCATTTTGGATTGTTTATCCTGCAGTAGAATTATTCTAGTTTGAACCAGTAAAATAAAATAAAAAACCTCACAAAAACTTGCTGTAAATCATCTTTAATAAACATATTAAAAAACACAACTCTCATTTGCACGTGCTGACCTGCTTTGTTGAGCACATTGTCTAATTAATACCTTGATTTCCTTATAATTCTAGGCTCATTACTCTGCCCCTATACATTTTTGGGCAAAATTGTTTCGCGCGAATACATGACATTTATTTGTAATCTGGAACATTCAGTGTAAGTTTTGTTGGATTCTGTGAGAATTTATTTTCATTACCAGAACTCGATCAAGCTTATCTGTATTAAGTGATGATTTGTATTAAAGATAAAGGTGAGTTCTGGTAATGCGATTGCATTGTGAAAAGGTGTGGAATGGATCAGAAAAGGTTGATCATGTAGTATGTAAGTATTGGTGTGTACTGCAAGGTTCTGGAGTCATACAAATCATAATAAATTTGGCCGAGTCTTGGTAAAGTAACAAGCACTGTACACAGAAAGATGTATATGGGACTACACAAAATTTATGGTGTCGGGACTACTATACTGATTTCCTTATCTTGCTATGCTCATTACTCAGCCAGTATGCATTTTCTTCCAAAACTGTTTGGCACATAACATTTAATTGTAAGCTTGAACATTTAGTGTAAGTTTCGTTTGATTCTGTGAGAATTTTTTTTTTTTTTTAACCAGAACTCAAGTTTATCTTTAGTGTATATGTCTACAAAATAGGTTTCAATCATATTGTGCACTTAAGACACCAGCTAAATCTAAGCGTCTTTGTCACCATAATCCTCGTGAAATGCCATGCAGAAACTCCAAGCTAAACTATAGAGTCTCCTGAGGCAATATGATGATATTTTAATAAGGAACCACGGTAGAAGGCCTATCTTTAATTGATTATTATCATTTTTATTACTGAAATTAAATACATCGGTGTATTTTTAAATCTTAAGTAATATGACTAGTATATATTATGTGTGTGTGTGTGTGTGTGTGTGAGTGTGTTTGTGTGTGAACTATGAAAATCGAAAATAAATTATAATATACGCTAGCTTGTCTTTTGTTTTGCTCGAACAATGCCCCCCCCCCCCCCCCCCAATAAACACCTGTGACAACACCATTATACGTGACACTAAATCAACTGTGTTAGCCTCTCCGTGTTTGCTTGTACTATTAGTGGATCCCATTGACCGTGGTCTTGGCAAATAGCAAAATTGCTTAATCATTGTGGATATTTCTATTCACATGCATTCAATGTATGTGACAGTTTTACTCAACAGACTGTCGTATTAGATTACAAGAAGCCCTTGGAAAAAGACCGTAACTTGGACTTCACTGTTTTTTTATCTTCGTCTTAATTAGAGGTTAAACATGTCGAAAGGTAGGTACACACTCTCTAAATTATGATATTGATTATAATATGTGAACGGCAGTTTCGCATCAATTTTACAGGGTATCCTTTTTTCAAAATGTCACTTTGGCTATGTAGCACTTTAAATATATGTAATATATAAATTATGACGAAAACTCGTTTAAAACTGGCAGGATCAACAGCAGAACATAGCAGACGAATATCGGGTGAAAATACTTTAATAATCATCCACGAGAATATATATAGATGCTGCTTATAAGTATCGGATTGCATGGTGATATGTAGGTATACAGTAGGCTAACGGTTGACAAAGTCCCTATCGCGGGGGAAAAGCCTCAGCTCCCGGTTAGTATATCAGTGAGTATTGACAAAATGTATTTTTCTTTTACCTGTAATATGTAAATTCTTTCACAAGGATTGAGAACACGAACATTTGCTGATGTTGCACAAACGTATCAGTGTTCTTGAAGAGGGAGGGGCATATTTTTTTGTAATTAAATAATAATTTTAAGAGAAAAATCCTGCATCCTTCCCCTGTATATGACCCCTGAAGAATGACAGTTCTAATTCAATACAGACCTACATATTTCCGCACAGAAATCTTTTGTTTAAAAGTAATAAAGACTAGCAATAGATAACTGACAGAGTCCTCATGAAAACCGAGTTTTACTTCTCCATTGTTTTTTTTTTTGTGTGTGTTTTTTTAAAATAATAATGAGATGCTTCATTTGCCAAACTCGACGCAGGTGAGGTAAATGGGTAGGCCTACCTGGCAGGAAAAATTCCTTGAAATGCTGGAGTGCTGAAATGGCAGCTAAGCTAAAGCCGGGGTAATAATTAGTGCCCCTGCGAATAGAATGTCTAGATAGACGGCGCTATAGAAATGCCTATTATTATTATTATTATTATTAATACTGTCATCTGTGATTTTATCGGCTTGTACTAAGATTCGATTTAAAAAAGCGCCTTTTCAATGTGCATATATAAGATACAAAGCGCACGATAATATGCAACAATATGCACCTTGAAGTTTACGTCTTGGAATTCTTTTCCATCAATGACAGGTTCGACGAGCAATGGGTTTTCTTCGCCGGTTCCCGAGTGCGTGGTCGAGAAGTGCTACGAGCACGAAGGCGTAATCATGGCACATCTCTTTCCGAAGAGGGCGCTAGATCGAGTACGACAGTTCAAGGTCAAGTCTGATGATTTTTTCATCGTTACATTTCCAAAATCAGGTACAGGATAGAACACCAGTTTATTGCGATTAAGACATTTGTGACCAGTACCATTCATGTCCCTTGCCACTTTATTTGATCCAATTAATACCCAGCTCGTCTGACTTCATTCCCTCAGGTCCACTGCATGCACTTTGTCGCCAATTATTATTTCGTCTAATAACCAGTAGATCAGACCTAGCGCCAATACTGAGCCATTCTGTTACATTACCATTTGGTAATACACTGCTTGTCCACTGTACATGTTGTCCAATCATCATGTAGTCTAAAAACCATGAGGGCAATTTAATAAATAACAGTTTGACCAAATGGCCACTTCGTCCATGCATGTCAGTATTTTTTTCATTTTGGTCCATCAACTTTTTTTTGTGTTATTGATTGAGTGCGCGTGTCCTCCCCCCCCCCCCACATACACCCACACACACATACACACACACACTTAACTACACCACTGCAGACCGATGACCACAAATTCAAAGGGATTGAGAAATTGGGCGATTGGGAACGGAGGAAGGGGAGGAAAAGAAATAGACTTCACACCCCTCACCGCCCCTCCCCTTTGTCCGAGGATAATCGAAGCACACGATGACAATGCTGAATGCAAATGAAATGTTATTTTAAAGAAACGCTCAACAGTCTTTTCTTCCATTGATCGCTTTATTTACACACTTAAATGTCAATATCGAACCACCTAAACTCTTCTGTACAGTGGTAGACATGTTTAGGTCTGAAGTCCATGTGTCTGATAGAAATGTTGATATATTTGTTTTAAACTTCTTGAAAAGCAGAAAGGTTTACTACATGGCTTTTTAATGAGTTTGGAGAAAACACGGTTGCAAGAATTTAATTTGTGTTTACTGTCTTTACAAATCATGTTCAGATTACGTTATACTTCATCGTAATATAATATAAATTATACAGTCAAACCTATCTACAGAGACCGCCTAAGGGAAACACAAAAAGTGGTCTTTGTAGACAGGTTCCTTAAGTACATGTTTCAGTGAGAAACCATTTTCAAGGGAAACAAAAAATGTACTTGTTGTAGACAGGTCGTCTTTGTAGACAGGTGGTCACTAAAGCAGGTTTGACTGCAGGCCTACATAATATGTGACGAACAGGGCTATTAACACTACTCTCGGTCGATTTCTGTATTGTCTATGAGATCTTGGTTCTGTGTGTGATATGTTAAACTCTAACTAATCTTGTTTTAATCTGGCGTGTTTTTCTCTTTTTCTTAAGGGACGACATGGGCTGAACAAATATCCCTACTGATCAAACATGATGGAAACACTTCGAAACTAGAGGGCTCCCATATAAGGAAGATGATTCCGTTTATCGAGCTTTGTATGGACAGTAAAAACCCAGAGGTATGTCATTTTTTCCCTGTTACATAATAAGTGACGGATCCAGGGGGACACAGAACGCAACCCCACCCCCCCCCCCCCCGGGCGAACCTTATTTGGTATACCTTAAGTATTTGCACTGAAGAATAATGTTGACCATAGTTGTACGTGTAGTTTTGCCTGTAACTGTGTTCGCGAATGTTTGGTGCTAATGACAAGATTATTGCGATAAAATGTAATTATAATATGTTAAAAATAATAATTTTATATAATTTGATTTATGGAAAAACATCGTTTTGCAGCAAAAGGGTTCCGTTTCGTCACATCCTCCTGTTTTATGAAAGTTTATTCTTTCTGATATTTTATGTTTACATATCTATTGCAGTCATGAGCGACATTTAATTAAGACATATTTCGTGAAGAAGAAAAAAATGATCACAAAGATTATCATGATTATCATAATCAAATTTGTGAAACATCTACCTTTTTCAGACGGCTCCATTGAAGATTGACGAGGCGGAAAAGATGCCATCCCCACGGTTCATGAGGACTCATTGTTTACCTAAATTCCTACCTCTCGATGTCAGCACTGATGACCCTAAAGCAAAGGTTGGTATTTTTTTAAAGGATTGATATGTTACAAGAGTTACGGTAGCTTTGGTAGAATATCAATACTACTTTACTACCATACGACGACGACGGCGCCGGCGACAACAACAACTACTACTACTACTACTACTACTACTACTACTACTACTACTACTACTACTTATAATACGCAACTTATTCGCGATTAATATCAATATCAACTATGTACAATCATCATAAGAGATAGAAGACTGCAAACTTAAGATTCAATAGAGGACTTGCCATTGATCCGGATCAATCGCAACCCGTTATGAGACGGGATCCTGAATGTATGTCCTAATTCACCTAACCGTGAATGATTTATCAATTGCTGTCCAATTTCTCCTTTTGTCCTCCAAATTTCAAGGTGCTCTACGTTGCTCGGAATCCAAAAGATGCCGCGGTATCCTATTACCATTTTTGTCATTTCATAGACGCATTACCCTCATACGAATCTTGGGACGTCTTCTTTGAAGAGTTTCTCGCCGGCAGGGGTAAGTATTCGCCCCCTTATACCACTTGAGAGGTTTTTCGACGCAATATTTCACTCCCATTATGTTTGAGCGGATCCAGGATTCTGTATGAATTCTGACTTTTATGTTTGCAATCAAGGTTGCCAAATTTTGATTCGTCGAGGGACACGTGCCCCTGTGCTCTACCCCCCCCCCCCCCCTCCCCCTCCCCCTCCCCCTCCCGTCTCCTTGATTCGCCACTGCATTGTGCTATAATGGTAACTGTAGTTTTATGCTTTTACCTTTAAGCAGTTATATCAAACTAATTAGATGGAATCCGACCAAACTGCACCTCTTATCTGAGGCAATGGTAATAAGATATTCATTAGCGTCCAATTGTGAAATAAATCCTAATTACGGTGAAAAACAATTAATGTGTCGGATCGACGGCAAACTGTTGATAACTCCATCACTTGGATATTTAGCAGGTGTCGTTTGGGTTGTCATAATTTTTACCACTCCCGTTTCTTTTCATACAATAGTTCCTCAAGGATCGTGGTTTGAAAACGTATTGCCATGGTGGAAGAGAAGGAATCATCCAAATGTTCTCTTTCTCAAGTACGAGGATATGAAGAAGGTATGTTTATTGGTTAGTTAGTATTAATTAGTTAAGTTTAGTTATAGTTAGTTATTTGGAAATATATAGTTAATAGATAAATAGTTGGTGAGTTAGTTATAGTTAGTTATTTGGAAATATATAGTTAATAGATAAATAGTTGGTTAGTTAGTTTTTTAGTTAATAAGTAATTAGTTAGTAAGTGGTTTAGTTTGTTTGTTTGTTTGTTTGTTGTTGTTGTTTTTAATTTAATTTTGTTTTTTGCGTAATGATCAGTAAAACCTATTGTACAACAGGGCGTTGTTATGGATGACTTAATCCATATACGTTCTTCATGTTTCGAGTAAATATTCTTATCTTATTGCTGTCCAGTTCCAACTGATATAGTCATGTATCGGGAATTGACATACACTGGAAAGATGTTGTAAAATTCACTTTATTTTAATGAAATAACATTGATCCTGTATCAGCTGTATGTGTCACCATATTGGCAAATTATTTTATTTAAAGGCAATGATTTCGCTATTGTAATTTTTTTATATATAGTTTTAAGATTGTAACGCCTACTTTCGTGTGAAATTTTCTGCAACGTTAGGTGAGGTGAGAACTATTGCCAAAGTAACATAATTTATATTCATAGTCTTTCTTAGCAACTTCTTAAGTTGTGATCATGCATTACCTAAAAGTAAAGGGCTCTGTTTTAAAAAACTTGTTGCCAATAACAAACTATACTCTTTTATACGCCTGTATCAAAAAGAAAAGAATATAAACTGATTTTCTATGTAAAATGTGGAATAAATAAAACTTCAAATAAATAAATGAAATAAAAATATGACAAATTTGCTCTCAGCCAATCAAATGCCACGATTTCATTAGCTTATAACACTTATTGTAACTTATTAATGATAACAAATTTCATGAAATTAAGGGCATAGGAGTGGAAATCCACTCTTTTAGGACTTAGTAGCGATTGCTTCGTTTTGGGGGTCGAAATCCGGGTTAAAAATAGCGGGATTCACGCTCAAGAGAATAATTCATGACGACCACAAACTTTGAGTGGATTTGCAATCATGAGGCTATCAAAGTTTTAATGCCCTGAGTTTTCTTTGCTTTTCTCATTGGTAGGATCTTCCCGCAGCCGTCAAACAAATCGTCGAATTCATGGGCAAGTCTTTCACCGCTGACGTCATAAAGAAGATATCGGACGCGTCTACATTCACAGCGATGAAAAAGAGTCCGTCGGCGAATCCTGATTTTCTAATTAAGGGTGAAGCGGCTGAGGGAAGTAGATCCTTCATGAGGAAAGGTAAGCTATATATTTAAAACTGATACAGGGGCAAGATAACCCCTCCCCTTGCTCCAGAAGAATGTCAAAAATGAAACTATTATCTCGAATCCAGATTTTAAGAGTGACCAAAGAAAATAAGTCATTCATGAGAAAAAATAAAATAGGCCTATTTGGAAAAATAGAAGCTAAGAAGAAGGAGGAAAATGTAGTGTAAATACTATTATGCTGCTCTTACCCTTGCTCTCCAATTGTGAAGTGGATTTTGGAGTGGAGTGGCTGAGGAAAATGTCCTTTTTTATGGGGAAAAAATGTCAGGGAATAAACTTGCTGCTCCCATGCCCCCTTTTATTTTATATAATGATAACTTTCTTGGACTTAACCTTTTATTTTTTATTTGATTCTGCTTCCAGTATCATCATAAGAATCGATTGATTGATTGATTGAAAAGTATTTATTACGATTGCACTTTTTTGCAGTTTGTTTTCAACTTAATTACCCTTATTCCATTTCCCCCTTCTTTAATTTTTCCTTTTTTCTTCTATTCCTCTTTCTGTTCTATTTAATTTGCATTCTAATGATATTAGACGATCCATTATGCTTTCAGGAAGTACGTTGTCTTCCCTGTATTAAAAAAATAATGAAAGAATATAATGTAAATGTTACTTTGAACTGAATTGAATTGAATTGAATCTCTTCAATAAAGAATTCTGATATTGTTATTACCAGGTATTGTCGGAGATTGGAAGAATTATTTCACTGACGATCAAAACAAACGATTTGACGAGTTTTACAACAAGGAAATGGCTGGTTCAGGACTCGAGATGGATTTCGGACCTGCATAACCATTTTTCAGGCCAACGCAGGTTCTTTTTAGTTCACAGCATGCTTAGCATCTGGGGGAAATTTCAATAATTTAAAATGAATTAATTCAAATGAAAAGAAAATGAGTTGTAGGCCAATCTTTAATTAAGCATTAGTTGTTTGTAACCAAGCATAATATAAAAGGAAGAGGGTAGTCAGTTCCCATGTGCAGTTTATGCAGTAGGGTATAATTCGCTGACTCAAGACTTGGTGGAGGTATCATTAATGGGTGTACAAGTCTCTCACACAGCGAACCCGTAGTCCCATATACCACCCAGTCCCTCGGATAATCTTTGGTGGATGCAAGGAGTATACTGACTCCTTGGTTGATAGAAATGTAAGATAATTACTTTTTGGGGCGATTGTTAGAAAATGTAGAGCATTATACATAAGGCCTATATATTGGTCATTAAACTGATGGCTAATCCTGGTGAATGAGCCCACTAATATGCATCTTTGAACGAAGAATTTTATCTTCTTCTGTTAATCTTCAAGGGCCATAATACTTGAAACCATATTCCTGTAGATGAAAGACCAACATATAGAGAAACTAG